>CAUDMG010002538.1:10217978-10300478 GCA_958450375.1 Homarus gammarus
CTGTCTTTATTCTTTTTACCTTCATATTTCAAACCTTATTTTAGTGTGTGTGTGTGTGTGTGTGTGTGTGTGAACTCCATATTAGCGTTAGTCAATTTCTCCGCCTCATATTTCATTCATCCGACGTTCCCTCCCCACTCTCACTGTTCCTATGTCTCGCCTTACTCTTCAATTATTAATTACTCTGCACACAACTCAAAGACTGGGTATTTATTTTCGGTCCTGTTTGTCTGTCTCTCGCTCAAAATAAATCAAGAACGGGTTTGCGGATGTGAGTCATACTTGATAGGGTTGATAACAAATGTAACAAATTTTGAGTAAAAACCGATCTAAAATTGACCAGTGTCATGGTAACGGTTCGAACAATTGTAACATAGAATTATTCGGGGGTTAAAGAAAACGATGATAATGAGACAGTCTCCAGCGGTGACTATATTAATTTACAGTAACAGCGCCACTACTCGTTCGATGTACAGTATACAGTATAAATCCTACCAGACTTTGAAATCTTGTCTTGTGTAGGAAATTCGTGGGGGGGTGTTGTCGCGAGAGTCTGTCATCATCACCACTATCATCACCTCACTCAGTACTGGTCATCATCACCAACCCGGCGGTATCGTCATCTTGGAGGTGTCGCCGGAACAGGTAAATCCAGAAAACTCTATTCTATTACTTATAAACGATCGTATCCATTTTAAACACGACCAAACATTTTAACTAAAGTGACTTGAACCTTCACTACCCCCCATCCCTGCCTCCCTCACCACATTCTCCTTCCCCCCTTACCTCCCTCACCACATTCTCCTTCCTTACCTCCCTCACCACATTCCCCCTCCTTCCTTACCTCCCTCACCACAGAATATAAGCAACTGTAGTGTTACTGCAATATTGACGCCATTTTGACCTTTATCTCTGTGTCGTAACCAAATTAATAAATACGTTCTGACATCTGTTGTTAAGGGAATTAGTTGAATGTGGGATGTTTCAGGTCCCGCGGTCAGGGTCCAGGGGGTCGGGTAAGAAGGGTCAGGGAAGGGGTGAGGGGAGAGTGAGGTAAGACGGATTCATCTATCATACGCCACACGGGGAAACCAACCTGTCAGGTGTCACAATTAAATACCTGAGATGCCGCCATGCACCTTATACACCATTAAAATGATACACCATTAAAGTTAGATTAGGTTAGGTACTTAGTCTTGTGTATATAAAAGAACCATCAGTATCTAACTCTAACTTCCTTATTGCATTATTTTAACTACCCTTCTGTATTGTGACGACTGAATCACCGTAACATGTAAATTACTTCATTTAACTCATTGCACTATTACAAAAACAACACAAAACAACTTACAGAGCTACTGAAACACGTCTGATCTATCTGATATGTTGAGTCTACATGGCTGGGTTCCATGTGGAGTCCTCGTAAGTATGTTGTTGTTATTGTCTTATAAACTGAACCTCATATATGATGTTGTGATCGATGCGTCGTCAATTTTTCTTCACTGTTATGTTATTAAGAAGGTCCTGATAAGTTTTGGTTTGGTTGAGAGACAGATGGTGATGGTGATGGTGATGGTGGTGATGTGATGGTGGTGGTGATGTGATGGTGGTGGTGATGTGATGGTGGTGGTGATGTGATGGTGATGTCAGGGATAGTAGTGGTATGATGGTAATGGTGTGATGGTAATGGTGGTGTTTGAGATGGTGGTAGTGGTAGTGTGATGGTAATAATAATCGTGGTGGTGTCAGAGATGATGGGAGTGTTGATGTGATGATATTGAAGGTGGTAGTGGTGTCAGTACAGGCAGTGATGATACGTGAAAAGGTTGGTTATAACGACGGTAATTATATTATTCTTGGTGATGATGAGACATAAGGATGATGATGGTGATGATGATGATGAAAGGTAATGATGATAAGAGGTAATGATGATAATGATATGAGATGATGATGATGGTGGTAATGTTAACTACGGTGACATTTTCTTCGCATTGTTAAAAATTTTTTTCTCTAAACTCTAAATCATATTTTTTCCATATATTATAAAACCGAAAAAATAGTAGTAGTTAAGATTAGAGAGAGAGAGAGAGAGAGAGAGAGAGAGAGAGAGAGAGAGAGAGAGAGAGAGCTAAGGTAAATGACTACTCACGGTGGAGTCTCTGGAAGCCATGGTGTTCTCTGAGGGCATTTCCCGCGACGGCTGCGACGACGAACTCTTCGTCCCGTTCCTCATCATCTGCAGCGACGGCCGTGGCTTGTACTGGTGGAGGAGGAGGAGGAGGAGGAGGAGTAAGGTGTTAGTGGCTTTTATTTTTTAATTCTTACTTTTGGGGAAACATATCTTTATTCTTCATCCCACTCAATAAGTGCAAAACTCCCCCTCACCAGAAACACAACTCTCACCTCTCATCGCTTATTGTCCCTCCCCTTACAACACCCGCGCAAGACCCCAGTTCCCCACTTTCGCACGACCCCCCTTAGTGGGTACAGGACGCCATTCAGTAGGTGCAGGACTTATCACTCACCGGGCGCAGGACCTTGGAGATGAAGTAGGTCTTGAGTCCAGCTGCCCTTAGCGCGTCCTCCCTTCGCTCACCGTACGCTGGCTCTACCTCGAACTCCACGCCGATATACTGTAGCGTCTTGTTGCTGATGTGCACCCGCCTGTGGGCACAACAACACCATTATTGGATCAGGAGGACCGGGAGGGAGATAGGGGGGCCAGGGTGGGAGGCAGGAGTGGGGGTAGGAGGGTGGCAGGGGTAGGGTGTAGAAGGGTGGCAGGGGTAGGGGTAGAAGGGTGGCAGGGGTGGGGGTAGGAGGGAGGCAAGGGTGGGGAGCAGGAAGGAAGTGGTGGACGTTACATGAAATTAATAAGAAAGATGTAGACTACATTAGTGTTAACCATAACTATAGAGGAAAAGTTTTTAAGTTATATTAATGGTAAATAATAAAAAAAAAAACGCGCAAGATCTTTCCCGCGGGGTGATGATGTAACACCAGGGAGGGAGACAATGTGCCACCTATCTGTCTGTCTGTTTATCTACACAATAAATGAAGAGCGAGTTTGCTCATTAGCATTAGACTTGGTACGTTTGATGACATTTGACGAGGCCCACATTATAAACTTTTGGTGCCAATCTCACCCAAATTGACGAAGTGTTGTGATGGTAACGGTTCGTACAACGATAACAGATAGGGTACTTCGGGGTTAGAGAAAACGATGGCTATACTGTACTAAAATCAAATTAATTTAGCAGCTTGGCCCCGCCCCCTGAGTGTGATTGAAAATGAGTTTGTTTGGTTAATGGCGGGGAGGACAGCGCCCGGGAAGACGTCATAATTATTGGTCACCAGTTCGACTCCCAGATTAAACCGAACACCGCTCACCACTTTATAAAATTCAAATTTCTTTCTAATATTTCCTTTACAGTATTAAGATATTCAATGCACTAATTTTCTCCTCCTCGCTTTTGTAAATTACTTAAGATGATAACTGAACAAGAATATGTGAAACGAAAAGATAAATTAATTAAATAATGAAGAGCTGTTGAGTGGTCGAAAGACGAAACTCACGAACCAATCAGGGACAACAATGAGGAGGTGGGCGTGGCATAGCTGCTGAATTAATTTGATTATATACAGTATGGAGACAGTCCACACACACACAGAGGAAGGTAGCGTGATTTATGACCACTATTCAGTTCCATAATTTACATATCCATTAACTTTTTCCCCTGGTAGGTGTCGAGACGCGGACAAATACTCAAACTCTCAAGATAAATTACTCTCACATAATTAATTAGAGCTAATTTATCACCAGCCGTAACTCTCAAGAAGTCCTGTCACGCCCATGAAACTGTTGAACATAGCCGAGGGACCTACCCTTAACGATTATAATTATATATGTGTGTGCGTGTGTGGGAGACAATTACTTCACACCGTAACGCTTGGAGGAGCACCACACGAGGTGTCAATAATTTCGAGTTAGCCCGACTGCATATCGAGGCAGACAAGCGCCAGCGCCAGCGCCGGAAAGACGCTGCCGCCGCCCCTCCCGCACTAGATGTAGCCCTCCACACGTGCAACATCTGTGAACGACACTGCCGGTCCCGTATCGGCTTCTCTAGACACCTCAGAGCTCACCAACGAAGGTGACAACCTGAATGACTCATATCATTATATCATAGTTGGATGATCATCATCCTCGATTCCGAGTGACAACAAAGTAGTAGTAGTGTGTGTGTGTATGAAGACAGAGAGACAGACAGATACATACATAGGTAGAAATACTAATGGGTAATGGATGTGCCAATACAATACATAAGACATGTGTGAGGTAGAAAGTGGTGCAGAGCCTGAATAAATACAGAGCTCGCTTCTTGTCCTAAGTGTTGCTGGTCCAATCCCACTATACCCCCCAGTCCACCCAGCTGTTAACGGGTACCTAACATTATACAGTAGATGGGGAGTGAAGATGGTCAAGTAGAGTCTCGGTGACGCTGCCTCCTTGTACACCGAAGGCTTAGTATAGTGTACCTCACCCGGCCTGGACGGAACACCACTGATCACTTCCAACTACGAGAGACTGGTTGTATAAGATGCTGTGTCGTGATGGAGTGGGTGTCAGAGGTGATGGGGGACACTTGTAAGGTGAAATTTGTGATGAAATAATTATTGTTGATATAATTTGCCCCGCCTAAGCTCCACTACCGCAACTATCTTCCCCTATCACCACCACTACCTCCACTACCACCCCCCACTACCACCCACCTCTACCATTACCAGAGCAGCACACAATAATTGAAGGAGTCTGAACACATCTTGAAAAGGGTATTGGAAAGGTGAAGAGGTCGCGACGGTCCTCTCGTTGGGGTGCTGAGGGCTGCCACCACTCATCCGCCACTCACACGTGTACGTTATGAGGTGATGTTCG
Source organism: Homarus gammarus (assembly GCA_958450375.1). NCBI lineage: Eukaryota > Metazoa > Arthropoda > Malacostraca > Decapoda > Nephropidae > Homarus > Homarus gammarus. Next base: position 10,222,915 of record CAUDMG010002538.1, read on the forward strand.
TGTACACCGGCAAGAATGTGGAAGAAGACTCGTATGTTGTGTTGTGTGTTAGTTTTACTCCATTACACAACCAGTGGGAGTGGAAATTACACACTTAGTATATGACACACACCTGGTACATGACAAACACACTTGGTATATGACACACACGTAATAATGAAACACACACACACCTGATACATGACACATACCTGGTACATGACACATATCTTAACACATAGTAAGATAAACATAGTTACATTTGCTTTGTACCCTGGATAGTGTGAGCGTGGAGGGGGTAGAGAAGGGGGGATGACGCCTTCAAATTACCTCTTGATCTCTACTAATTTCGTGCCATCGTTAAGCTCTGTTACGTCGCTCATTACCCGAGTGAAGAGGAGTAAACAAAGGGGAAATAATTATGCCGCGTTAAATAAAATATATAAATTTGTACACTAACCGAGGAGGTGAATTAAATCTTTCCTCACGACAACAAATCCTAGCAGTTAATATAAGTTAATATAGTTAAATTAGATCATATGTTAAAAAGTGTGTAGAGAGAGAACAGGATAATATTAGGATTACATGACGAGGGTGAGGTGATAAAGAGGGGCAGTGACAAGTAATTACTGACTATAAAGTTCCCTCCCTGTACATAAACTTAGCCCAGGTACAGACGCGAATACCAAGGCAAATTCCAGGGGTTACTAAGGATTATTTTTCTTGTAATTGGTAAAGGCGATTATTTGTTTATTAGTAATCCCACTGACCCAATAGTTTCTTTACTTTTACCTCCAAGTTGTATCTGTTCGAGCTATCACGAGTAAGCATGCGGACGACTGCCATTTCTATATTCCTTCGTCAGGTGCAGCGAGGAACGATACACTCTGGAGACACACACACACACACACACACACACACACACACACACACACACACACACACACACTCACACGAGGACACTAACATGAGGTAACATAACCAACCTGCCACAAGAACTGAGTCAGCTCAGCTTCTGAAGGATGGAAACTTTCGTATCATTTCTTCAGCAAATTGAAAAAAGTTTGTGTGTGTTTCCAGCAGATTTGGGCAAAGTTTAGGTATATAAAAAAGATCAATTAATAGAGTAAACTTAAGTTCTCTTCTTTTTCCAGCATTGTAATTTCTGCAATGGATTTATTGAACCAGCTCCTGCATGTTGCTACACCAGGGACCAAGGTCTACCATGATGATTATATTAATACTTAACTGATTAATGTGGAGGGGGCTATATTAGTTTTTCTCTGTCTGTCTGTCTGTATCTCGCTTTGTCTAACTCTGTCTGCCTCTCTCTCTACCCTTAATTTTACGTGACAACTCATTACACAAATAATGGAATATTTTTTAATTAACTTGGCCGCAGACCTCGGGGTAATAAGACAATACCATAATTAATTGGCAAGAAGCGGAAACAAAGAATGGTGGAGTTGTGGTTGTTTTAGATTGTTCTCCACCACAGCTCATTAGAGAGATGACACTAAAGACAGGCTCATCGACTTCGGTTTCCAGGACAATGAGACAACACAAACCAAAAAATTACGAAATTCTGAGGAAGATTTATGTTTCTATATCCAGTTAATGTATTAGTTTATATTAAATTACTACGGGGGCGTTACTTCACTAATGAAAAAAATAACACTTACCCGACCACAACTAATGTCTTGAAAAATATCATAATGCATGAGTGGATGTATTAGTGGCATACCTGTTATTAAAGCGCTACAATACCTGTGTTGGGGCACTACAGTACCTGTGTTGGGGCACTACAGTACTTGTGTTGGGGCACTACAGTACCTGTGTTGGGGCACTACAGTACCTGTGTTGGGGCACCACAGTACTTGTGTTGGGGCACTACAGTACCTGTGTTGGGGCACTACAGTACTTGTGTTGGGGCACTACAGTACCTGTGTTGGGGCACTACAGTACCTGTGTTGGGGCACCACAGTACTTGTGTTGGGGCACTACAGTACCTGTGTTGGGGCACCACAGTACTTGTGTTGGGGCACTACAGTACCTGTGTTGGGGCACTACAGTACCTGTGTTGGGGCACTACAGTACCTGTGTTGGGGCACTACAGAACTTGTGTGAGAATCACCAGTTGTAATCCTATAAAGGTCAGGAGGACCTGGTGAGGTAATACCACCTCCAGCACAAGGTATAAGCCAGCTGTGAGAGCCACCAGCTGTTGGTGTTGCCAGCTGTGATCGAACACCAGCTGTGAGCTGCAAAAGCCGTGAGGGATCAGCGTGGCAGGGGGAAGGGACAGACTTACCCTGGTTTGCCGCTACTCTCCATCTTGTTGGCGAGGACGACATCTTTACTATAGACGTCGAACTGCCACTGTCGCTGGCCCAACACCCCGGCCAGCACCGCCCCCGTGTGGATCCCCACCCGCATGTCCACCGTGCACCCCGTGGTCTCCCGCACGTACCTGTAACACACACACACTGTTAGTACATCCTGGGGAACATTATATGGAATTTTAGTGTTTTCTCTATCTTTCTTTCATTCCAACTCTCACTCGCTCGCTGTATATATCTTTGTCTTTCTCTGATTTGATTTCATATTGAACATGAAATGATTGTGAGAGAGTGTCGGTGGATAGGAGAATACAATGTAAGTGGACTGATGTAAATGGACTAAGAGTGGAGGCAAAGTGAAGAGAAAATAATAAAAGTGTATGAGCCAACGAAGAAAAATGTAGATGAGAGATGTAAAGAAGTGACCGACACACACACACACACACACACACATGGAGGTTGGGTGGGGTGGGGTGGGGTGGGGTAGGGTGGGGTGGAGTGGGGTTAGAAAGTTCAGGTGAGGATAATGAGCTAAGAAACTAACAGTGATCATTATGGAGAAGAGTGAAGGAAGAAAGAGAGAATAAAGGCATATTAAATAAACAATAAATAAAAACACCAACAAACTGGAATAGAGGAATAGCTAAAAGATGGAGGTACAGGTTCTCACAACTCACAAGGGCTTTAAAGAGAACAATAAACTGTTCTGCAGGGAAGATATAGAACGAGAAAGCTAAGAGAACAAATGAAAATGGCAATTATGAATAAAAGAGGGAAAATATAGTAGAATAGAAAATAAAAGAGAGGTTGGGAAACTACAATGAACAGAAGATAATAGGGAAAGAGAAGAAGTAAGAGTGGTTGTAGGCGTAAGACTATTATGGTACCAGGAAGACTCACTGCTGACAACATATACACAGGTTATGTATAGGATAGAGGGAAGTTTATATAAAGGAAAAGATAAGAATGAATGTATGAATAATGAAGGGAAGTACAAGGTATAAAATTATTAAAAGTAAGAATTGAAATAAAACAGAGTGTAGTAGAGAGAATAGAAAGATAAATGGAGTGCTAAATAAGTTCTGACAATAGAGCGTGACAGTGAATAGGTTTTAGAAGGAAGTGAATACATTTGTTTGTCTTATTTATAGATACAGAAATAGGAATTGATAGAGTAAAAATAAGTATTAATAATGTATTTTTTTTTAATGGAGTCCAGATATTTAATAAGACACTGATGCATGATAGGAAGGAGAGTTTTATGGAGGAGAGAAAAAGTAATATATATAGTAAAAGTTGGACCAGGTCAATAAGATGTATCACTATGAAGAGTAATAGCTAGAGCGATAGTGAAGTGCAAGGTTTAGTGAATAATGGTGGCAGATGTAGATGGGAGTTAATATTTATATACGGTACATAGAATCACGTTCTCTCTCTCTCTCTCTCTCTCTCTCTCTCTCTCTCTCTCTCTCTCTCTCTCTCTCTCTCTCCCGGCAGCAGCATGTGGCAGGGAAGTTATATCAGGGTGCAAGTAATACAGGCAGCAGCTCAGCCCTCAGTCCTCCTGAATAAGGGGAAGACATGAGGAGGGAGGTACAAGCAGGTGGTGGGAGTGGTGGTGGTTGTGGTGGGGGTTGTGGTGGTGGTAGTGGTGGTTGTGGTGGAGGTTGTGGTGGGGGGTGTTGGTGGTGGCACAGGTAGTGGCAGGTGGTGGTAGGACAGGTTAAGCCTAAGAAGAATCTATGGGAAACACAAATATAATTACTCGTCCTTTGATGCAACACTATAACTCTGACTCTTGTTTTAGGGTTAGATTTTTTACACGTTGGTTGATACACGTGTCCAGAGGCGGTGTGGGGAGGGCAAGGGTGGTGTTGGGGAGAGGAGGAGGGGCAAGGATGGTGTTGGGGAGAGGAGGAGGGGCAAGGATGGTGTTGGAGGAGAGGAGGAGGGGCAAGGATGGTGTTGGAGGAGAGGAGGAGGGGCAAGGGTGGTGTTGGGGAGAGGAGGAGGGGCAAGGATGGTGTTGGAGGAGAGGAGGAGGAGGGGCAAGGATGATGTTGGAGGAGAGGAGGAGGAGGGGCAAGGGTGGTGTTGGGGAGAGGAGGAGGGGCAAGGATGGTGTTGGGGAGAGGAGGAGGGGCAAGGATGGTGTTGGGGAGAGGAGGAGGGGCAAGGATGGTGTTGGAGGAGAGGAGGAGGGGCAAGGATGGTGTTGGAGGAGAGGAGGAGGAGGAGAAGGATGGTAGTTGAACAATCCACAAACGAAATCGTGAACTATACATACTCTCTCTCTCTCTCTCTCTCTCTCTCTCTCTCTCTCTCTCTCTCTCTCTCTCTCTCTCTCTCTCTCTCTCTCTCTCTCTCTCTCTCTCTCTTGAACCCTTATACAACTCTTTGATATTTATATTCATTCTCATCACCTCTCCCTTCAGAAGGTATCAGTCATTCCTCCTGTGTCCTTCCCTCTGTTATCCGTATCTTTGCATCTTTATCATTTGTTTTTATCAGTATTACATCTCCCAAAGTTAATCTTTTTAATGGTGAATTTATCAACTCTTGGTGTCTAAGTATTTTGCAGTTTACATTTTTTTTTCACTTCTCATTTATTATTATTTTTTTCATCCATCATTTTGACGTTATTTCATCTCTCTCTCTCTCTCTCTCTCTTTCTCTCTCTCTCTCTCTCTCTCTCTCTCTCTCTCTCTCTCTCTCTCACAAAATAATCTTCCCTTTTCTCATATTATTTCCTTTGTTGTTCTAAATCACACCTTGGAAACCCATAGTTGATGCATAATTAGCATTGAAAAATGTCAGTAAAATCTGTCAAGGGTCATTTTGGCCACTAATTACTCTGCAATCAAATTGTGGACCACATACTCATAATCAGCAAGCTCAGGAGTACCCGTACAGTGATTTTCAGCAAAATCTAATTTTTGGCCAAAAACCACCAAAAATGTAAGTCTTATACCTTACAAAGTTTTTGACCGAAATTGACAAAAATTGTAAGTCTTATGCCTTAAGGATTTTTGGCCAAAAATACTTTTTCTCTCTGAACTAAAATTTAATGTGCCTAACTATTTAAGTACATGCAGAATAATACACAAGCACCAAGAAATGACCTCGAAAACCCATAAGTGGCGAGTAATTAGCATTGCAAAAGTAATTAAAATATTCTAAAAATCATTTGCACATTTTCTAAAAGCCATTTGAACAAGTTATAATCAAGATATCAAATTTTGGTTACCAGATCCTTAAGCAGCACATTCAGGATTACCGACACTGCGATTTTGATCAAAATCTATTTTTGGACGAAATGCCAAAAATTGTAAGGCTTACCCCTTACAGGATTTTTGGCCTAAAATACTTTTTCTCTCAATTTTTGTCATTTTCGCCCAACAATGGATTTTGTTCAAAATCGCAGTATAGGTACTCCTGAATATGCTGCTTAAGGATCTGTTAACCAAAATTTGATCTCTGCAATATTACTTATTCAAATGACTTGCAAAATTCTTTTTTTTCCTCAGTGTATTCCTTCTTGTTTTCTTAGTTTGTTTATCTTATCTCGTTCACTTTCGTATAACTTTCTGTCGTCTTTTATCGTCACTTCTGTTACAGTTTCTCTTTATTATCTTCCTTACTTTCTTTCTAATTTCACTCTAATTCTCCTTATTCTTGTTATCCATTTCTTATGCTTCTTCTTTTTTTATTTAATTGTGAAACTCGTCTCTTAGTTTCTCTTTTTTATCTTTCTTGCCTTTCTGTTTTCCTGCTCACACACACACACACACACACACACACACACACACACACACACACAGTTATAGAGACAGGTTCTACAATGTTCTGAATGACTGTATTGAAAACTCCGGTGTTAAAAATGGAGTGAGAGAGAGAGAGAGAGAGAGAGAGAGAGAGAGAGAGAGAGAGAGAGAGAGAGAGAGAGAGAGAGAGAGACGAGGTAATGGAGAAGTTTGCAGGAGATAATAATGAAGCTAAAACAAGTGACTTATCTAAATACACACTACAAGAGTTAACACACAAGAGGCGAGGATAAGAGTGTGTGTCGACCTCTCCCTCCCTCCTCCAACCCAGTAAACGACCTCAGTCATTCCTTAATTAACATATAACTCGACACCTCTGGGCTTCACCGAAACAATCCCACTCTCTCTCTCTCTCTCTCTCTCTCTCTCTCTCTCTCTCTCTCTCACTTGATGGCGTCGATCATGGAGAGACCCATATGGACACAGTTGACGGCGTGGTCACTCCTCTCCCTGGGGGCGCCTGACACGCAGTAGTAACAGTCGCCCAAGATCTTAATGCGCAGCTGGTGGTACTTCTGCAGGAGATCAAGACCAAGTGTAAGTAGTTTTATTGATACTTAGAAGGGACAAAGATATACGGTACAACACTTACTTAATATATATACACACACATGATACTTTATCGATGTATATACGAGTTATGATGTTTATTGGAACTTCAGGGACACACACACACACACACACACACACACACACACACACACACACACACACACACACACACAGGTAATATGAGACACGTTGATACAGGAGACACAAGGGGATTAAAGTCACAGAGTGAGAGGGGAACGCAGGGAAACGCAAAGCCTTTACAAGCACGAAGTGAAAGAGAAACAAAATAAGTTTTCTTTTTACATAAATGTCACGTCCTAAAGGCAGCGCGAGCACATACACACACACACACACACACACACACACACACACACACACACACACACACAAGCGGTTGTCATAATGAGAGATTAGAGGTCATAGTTAATTCTATATATAAGAGTGAACTATAACCTTCAGGAAGATGACTCATTAATTAAGAAACCAAGATGACCCCAGAGCAGATGGTAGCGTAGCATGAGTCTCACTGCTAAATTACTGACGACAATAACAACCAAGGGAGGTATAGAGTACCCTGCAGGAACAGTAACTTGAACCTCCATACAACCTACATAATTCATACCTATACCATGAAGAATAAGAACCAAGGTACGAGACTACACCTCCGGCCACTCTGTCACTCAACATTGGGGATAAAAGTTGTGAATTTCTGATCAATCCAACTCGGGAGGGAAACCAAACCCTCGTAAGGTATAAAAGATGCCTCACTACAACCTCAGATCTGTCCTTAGCTTGGTGTTCGTTTAAGTTATTCGGAAGAGAGAAAACATCATATACTTATCTGATTTCAATGTTCTATTCCATGGGATATTATCGACTCCCATTAGAAAAGGAGATTTATAGATTTGTAGTTGGCGGTTATCAACAATGGCATAGCATAGTTAACTTGTTACATAATCTAAATATCTTTAATTATTTCAGAGAGAGAGAGAGAGAGAGAGAGAGAGAGAGAGAGAGAGAGAGAGAGAGAGAGAGAGAGAGAGAGAGAGAGAGAGAGAGAGAGAGAGAGAGCCACTTCTCCCTCCCTACACTGTCTCTACCTCATATCAGTCACTTATCTTTTCTTTCTCCCTCTGTTATCGATTTCCCCTTCCTGTATTCACCCCCCCCCATCTCTCTCTTCCCCTTTCTCTTATCTCTCACTTATCTATCTTTATCTCGATTCCTCTTTCCTTTTCACCCTCATATCAATGTATCGTCTCTATCTCTCTCTCTCTCTCTCTGTATAATCTATGCATCCTTCCTCCTCTCTCTCACTGGTATCATTTTTATTCTATTTTCATCTTTTATCTATCTATCTCTATTGTCTTTCATTTCTATTCATCTCTCTCTCTCTCTCTCTCTCTCTCTCTGGCCTTACATCCACTCCTCCCAGACACAAACTCCCCGCCTCCCGTGTCCCTGTAGCTTTCACTGCCTCGCCTCACCTCGTCAACATCACAGTCAAGTAACATTTAGCGTTTTAAAAATACCACAGTCAGGTTTTTTCCTTGTCTTTGTTTTCCGTTTAATTTATTCTTATATTTTATTTTTTGGACAGGATATTGTTTTTGTTTCTTCTAAAACCTATATAATTAGATGATTTTTTTTATTAATTCACTAAAAGGTGGAAATCGCCTCCCTAGCTGTGAATGGGTCACTTAACATGTGGGTAAGTGTAGGCGGGGAGAGTACAGTATTAGCCACGTCACCTCCCTGATGGTCCAACAAGAGGGAGGATGCTGTACACGTGAGGGGGGGCAGCAATAAGACCCATAACACTGTGGAGATCAATACACCGTCAGTAGAGGTCTCGGAAAGGCTTTGACAGGAGACTTAAATTGTAATATGATAGTGTAACGGGTCTGTCTTTGATGCTTGTTAAAGGATGGTATTGTCACTTTAATCCGTTCCTTGTTAGTGCCTCAGTCTCCTCTTACCCCCCCCCCCCCCCCTGACACACACACTCCACAGTCTGAGAGGTATGTACTAGTTTAATGGTTAATTATGAGTGGTGGTGTATCAGTCATCTCTCTCTCTCTCTCTTTGGTTAGCGAAGCCTCCTTAAAAACTCACCGTTCATTCTTATTCTATACCACCGGCCTAGTTATTCCTCTTGGCCACTTACTGATAAATTATCTTAGTCATATCTTGCCCCTCATGTTTTCAAGAAGAGATTTAAAGTCCTCCAGTATTGGTTTAGTTCCTGATTGTGTGACAGTCGGTTGTATTGCAGCAGTATAAGTGAGTAAACAGGAGAGGAGTCAACATAGGTTATCGTTTATTGTTACAGGATAAGACACTGGAAAGTATGTTGGGAGGAGTGGCAATTTAGAATTTGTATTGGTTGTTGGTTACTGTTTATGTTTATCTGTATTTATTTATTTATTTACTTATTTATTTAGTTACAGTTACTTGAATATTTGGTTAATTATGGTGAATGGATTCTTTGGTTGTATCTTTTCTGTTGGTCTATGACGATGTTATTTTGTTTGGTGGTCAGTCATTTATAAGAATTTAGTCGCCACACAATCTTCACAACACATGCATCTGTTCTATCTGATACCAATTGAAGTCCCTGGCAGCTGAACGTCTGTAGCACCACTCATAGATCTATTTTGGCTGTTGTGTTGGATTTGTTAATTCAACATACATGTACCACCTCAACCACACCTCCATTATCACTTATACCATCACCCCCAACCATCACCACCCCAACCACTACTTAGCTACCACCCCCACCAATCACGACTGCTATCTCCAATCACCTTTACCACCGCCTCCAACACCACTATGTCTCCCTCTCACTTACAAATATCGCGGCCTCTGCCCCATTCTCACCTCCAACATTCCCCCCCTCTCCCCCGTAGCCTTCATCCTTACCACAATTCTCGCTACCACATCTTGCCACAGTCTTGCACGGGGCGCCATGGATTACGTGATCATTGTTTACACGACGACACCAACTAACAGAGAGCATAGCTGGCATATGAGACGATAAAGTCATAATTCAAATCTAAGCTACAGCTGGAATACATAAACATTACCCCCTCCCCCCCTCCCTCTTCCGCCTCCATTCAGTTTATTTGAAGTGATGATTAAAAACCTTAACACTACGTGGCGGGGTTAGGTTTGGTTTAATGTTAATATGAAATAAACTGAGGGTTAATCTTCACGTGAATCCTGAACACTGGACAAGACATGTTGTTTATCCCAAGTAAAATTCATTCATTTATAATTTATAATTTCCCGTGTTTAGTAAATTTTGTTGACGATTAATTCAAAACTGATGATCAAAGGCTAATGAACCCGCTCCTCTCTTTGTGTTTGGGGAGAGTGACGACCTAACACACTATAATTATTTGCCATCAGTTGGGTAAAAAAAATATACAATAGTGTTGACCATCAAACAGTTTAGCTGGAAAAATAACGAGTCACCGAAGGAAGCATTATTTGGGCTAGGTCCCGGTGGTGTATACAAATATAACCTAACCTAACCTAACCTAACCTAACCTAACCTAAACTAACCTAACCTAAACTAACCTAAACTAACCTATCTTATCCTAACCTAACCTATCCTAACCTAACATATCCTATCCTAACCTAACCTAGCCTAACCTATCCTATCTTATCAAAATCATATAGAGATTTCTTCCGTGTTTATAATTCACAGGTGTGCTAAAGTAGGGGGTAACCACATTAACCTGTCGTAATACCTTGTAATTACTCAACAGGTAAACTAAGATGAACGAGACCCATCAAGTGAGGTCACCTGATGTCCGCTCTTTGTTAACATTCCTCCACGCCTGTAATACTGTCACCCAAACCTGATACAGTGAAACCTCCATATAAAGGGCTTCAATCTCCATACAATCCGTTAGATCGGGGTTTCATATCTAACGGATCATCGATATAACGGACCTTCATCTCTATATACAGTTCGTTAAGTGGAGGTTGATATAATAAACTTGTCTTTCATTATATTTGACTTTAAAATCAGGCTAAATCACATGAATCTTCCAGCCTTCTTACCGTTCCTTCTGTCTAGGTGTACTGTCATCCATCGAGCCTGTCAGCGATAATCTCGTGTTATCTACCAGGATAATCTACCGTGTTATCTACCAGGATAATCTACCGTGTTATCTACCAGGATAATCTACCGTGTTATCTACCAGGATAATCTACCGTGTTATACAGCCATGTCTTTCTGTTCCCGGCCGCCAAAATAATGCAAGAACCGTGGCGCCATGTCTTACCACTCACCATGACTGATGACAGGTGTAAACATTGGTTACATGACGTCACGAGAGGCCATCAATAACAATCTATCTCTCCTCCACTTTATCTTGGCCTCCTAAATCTCAAGTCTCCCATTTGTCTCTTTCTCTCTGTCTCTCTCTCTCTCTCTCCGACACCAAATCTTTTAGACAGACAGACAGACAGAGACAGACAGACAGACACATTCCACATTCAACCCCATAAACCAATCGAAACAGACACAAAAAGTCCTACACGACCAATAAATGTAATGTTTTAGAGTAAGTCAATTATGTGAACTGATGAATCACTCGTAATACAACCAGTGGTTATATACTTCACAGCGCTCACAAATTTCACAGTAGGCTACTTATACATTTCACAAGTCATACTGTACCATAACTTATGCTTTTCACAGCACTTATATATTTAATCTCACTTATACTTTACAGTCCCAACGGATCTTGAGCCAGGAACCAAGACACAAGTCACTGGTACCTAACCTAACCTAACCCAACCTAAATTTACCTGCCATATCCAACCCGATTTAACTCAACCAAATCCTATCAACCTTAATCTACCGTAACTTGATCGAACGTAAAGCTAATCCTAGAAGGGGCAGCTAAGAATTAAAAAAAAAAAAACTGCCTTAGCTTGGGTTGGATGTGCCGGGGGTGCAGGGAGGGGCGTGTAGTGTAAGCGGGCCAAGGGCAAAGGCGGATAATTCTCTCAGGCGACCAATCAGAAAAAAGCTGGCAACCTTAGTTACAAGTAAAAGTGATGCCACAACAGTAAAAAAGGCTCTCTAGACACAGTGAACCGTAGAAGGTCGAGCCTGGAGCGATGGAGGTAATCCTTTTGATGCGGTGGTAAAGGGGGGGGGGTGAGGGGGAAGGGGGGTGATGGAGAGAGGAGAAGGAATGAGCGGTATTGTGGAGAAGAGGAAAGAAAGCGATGATGGAAGAGGGAGAGGCAGGAGGATGGGGAGGGTGGGAGAGGGGAAGGTGGGAGAGGGGAGGGAAGGAGTGTGGATGGTGGGGGAAGGTAAATAAGGAGGAAGAAGAGGAGTCGGGTGGGGCATTGGGTTACTAAGTGAGAAGAGGAGGAGAGGAAAAGAAGAAGGTGGGAGGGAAATAAGTATAAGGGAAGTGGTGGGAGAGTTAGGAAGGTGCTAGCGGCTGGGAGGAGTGTTAGGTGGGAGGAGTGTTTAGGTGGGAGGAGTGTTAGGTGGGAGGAGTGTTAGGTGGGAGGAGTGTTAGGTGGGAGGAGTGTTAGGTGGGAGGAGTGTTAGGTGGGAGGAATGTTAGGTGGGAGGAGTGTTAGGTGGGAGGTGTGTTAGGTGGGAGGAGTGTTAGGTGGGAAGAGTGTTAGGTGGGAGGAGTGTTAGGTGGGAGGAGTGTTAGGTGGGACGGGGTGACTGGGTGAGGAGTGTTACGTAGGGAGGTAGTGAGTGACCAGCTCCACTAATGGCCATAGTCTGCTAAGCGTATTAAGTGATTTTTACAGACGCAGAAAAAGGCGGAAGGTTCTGCAGCTGGTTTAATCCCTAAATACGTTCATATGTCTGGACACACACACACACACACACACACACACACACACACACACACACACACACACACACTAACTATAACCTCCATATAACGAACTTCTCTCAATGTAAAATCCGTTATATGGGGGGTGGGGGTCGGAAATAACAGACCCTCGAGATAACGGATTTTTCCTCTCCATATAGTCCGTTAAATAAAGCTTTTACTATACAAATGTTTTAAATGTCTCAATGAAAAATAATATACTGGATATACTTATAAGAACAAACAAACACAATGGCTGATTTACTATGACCCTAAGAAACAAAATCCAATAATAGAACTGTCAGTCACTCACACATGTTATTAAAATACTTACTAAAATTATTGTAACATATCTCGGGTTTAATCAGCTGAGAGACCTGACAAGATACAGGTTTAAAGATAGTGGATTATATTTTTGAGTTGTGGGAGTCTGGAGGTTGTGGTTGTTGTGAGGTATTGGGGTTTTTTGGGGTTGTTGGGGAGGTCTTGGGGTTATGGGGGAGGTCTTGGGGTCATGGGGGAGGTCTTGGGGTTGTGAGGGGTCTTGAATTTGTAGGGGGGGGGGGGGTACTTGGGATGGGGGACAACGATACATTTTAATCAAAAGTAAATAAAATTATTTCTGGTGTTGCCGTTGTCATGTTTACGTGGCTGGGTGCTGTCAGTTGCCATATCCCAGTAGAAATAAAAAGAATATTCCTCTTCAAACCACTAAATATAAGTAACTTGGTGGATTCTCTCATTCAAGTTATCATTCCGTATCACATTACTTCAAAAACAACTCATAAATTTCATTATTAATAACACACTTTTAGTTGTTTGGGTGTACTTTACAATATCACAACACTATTGTAAACTATCCACGGAGAAATAGGAGTTACTATTATATCCAGAGTTCATATTAGTTTGTAAATAGACCAAGAACAGTGAAGGAGTTGAAGAAACTTAAGAGAGAAATATTGCCAGTTATTAAGACGAAGTTCAGGTCCTGGTGTCGAGGTTAACAAGTTACAGGGTACAGTAACTTACCTCAGCTAGACCATCGAACCTGGCAAAGAGTTCGTTGAGCATCTTGACGAGCTCTGAGGCGGTGTAGGTGGAAGAGATGGCGGTGAATCCAACAATGTCTGCGAACAGGATGCTGCCAAAGATAAACAACACAACCCGGAGTTAACACAGACGTATGGCAGATGATGATAATAATAATAATAATAATAATATTTTCATCAACATATACGTAACATATTTTCTACATAACAACACAACATTATTTGCTTTCCTTTCTCCCATCCCATCCCATCCCATCCCATCCCATCCCATCCCATCCCATCCCATCCCATCCCCGCCCCACCAGCCAAATAAAGCTACATATGCCCTTTATTGTTTCGAATGCTCAGTAATTGTCAGAAATTTAAATGAAATGTAGGTGTAATATGGTAATGCATGTGTCAGTGGTGGTGGGTGAGTGTTGGAGGTGAGTGTTGGAGGTGATGTGTTGGAGGTGAGTGTTGGAGGTGAGTGTTGGAGGTAGGTGTTGGAGGTAGGAGTTTGAGGCCGATGTGTTGGAGGTGAGTGTTGGAGGTGATGTGTTGGAGGTGAGTGTTGGAGGTAGGTGTGTTGGAGGTAGGAGTTAGAGGCCGATGTGTTGGAGGTAGGAGGAGTTAGAGGCTGGTGTGTTGGAGGTAGGAATTGTTTTTCGGAATATAAATGAAAAGCCACACACACACACACACACACACACACACACACACACACACACACACACACACACAAAGAGACCTGACAACAATTCAATGTTTTATTATCTGTGTTTTGAGAGTTTTTAGTTGTGGACGCTGAATGTGAGTTAATATGATGAGTACCAAATTAAAGAGAGAGAGAGAGAGAGAGAGAGAGAGAGAGAGAGAGAGAGAGAGAGAGAGAGAGAGAGAGAGAGAGAGAGAGAGAGAGAGAGAGAGAGAGAGAGAGAGAGAGACTGTTTATTTTATAATACGTGATTTAATAAAACTATCGTCATCATATTCTGTTTATCATAATAAAGGTACATGAGGGTTAGGTCATGTTAGGTTCTGGTAACGATGACCTTTTGACCTTATGACCTCAGTGTTTAGGAAAAACTTCTGCTCTTCCGTCAGTCAGGTCACTCGTGAGGTTAGGTTAGGTTAGGGTAACGTGTGAATTATAGAAGTTGTGGTGTGGGTTAAAATAGCCCAGATTCAGACAGATGGACGCAGGGAATAATAAACCACAATAATTAATTCATCAGTCATGGTAAACAAAGTTCCTGCAGTAAAGACCTGTGTGTGTGTGTGTGTGTGTGTGTGTGTGTGTGTGTGTGTGTGTGTGTGTGTGTGTGTGTGTGTGTGTGTGTAAATAATAAATAATAATAATTATAGTAATAAACGGTTTATTAATAGAGTTGCAGCCGGTGGCTGAAAATATGCAAAGTTACATTTGATTTAGACATAATGATATGCGTTGAATACATTTACAGGGCTGTACAGTACATAAATCAGGAGTTGCTTATTATTTTAACAATAGATGGGATGGTACTGTTCTAATATCTATCAGTGCGGGCTCTTATGGGCTGAATTTTGTTGTAGTGGCGGACTGCGCGAGGTGGGCGGGGGACTGCCGGTGGCAGGAGGTGGCGATGACGAGGATGGTGCAGTAGTCCACTGCCAAACCTTGCTAGTGCTTGGTGGTGGAGGTCACTGAGGGATGGCATTTCCAGGGTGGAGAGAGCGGTGGTGTAGCCGGAGTATTCTGCGCCGAGCATGATTCTGCAGGCCCTTTTCTGTACCTTCTCTAGCTGACGTTGTTGGGTGGAGTTGAGAGAAGACGACTAGGCTGGTGACGCATACGTTAGTTTGTGTGTACATATGTGTATGTGTGTGTATATGTGTATATATATATATATGTGTGTGTGTGTATATGTGTATATATATATATATATATATATATATATATATATATATATATATATATATATGTTTGCGTATATATGTGTGTGTATATATTTATGTTTATGTATATATGAACGGGGTAAATACTATATCGATTTTTCAGGTGTAATTTTTTAAGTTATATTGTTCAAACTCCAAAATATATTTACGTAGTAGAAAGTTGTAGACTGAAAAAATTACGTAGGTCTACGACGTCACACGTGAGGCCTGTTTGAGGATGTTTTGGTCCGCGTTTTAATGGAGACTTCTGCTAAAATAAGGTTGTCGGGAATAAACCTCATTTTTCTAACCATTTATAAAGAAGTGTGGTAAGACAGCGCGGATGATGAGGTGACTGTAGTGGCAGATTGATATATGAGGGGGAGGGGAGAAAGGGTCGTGAGAGAGACGATAAGAGGAAGTGAGAGGGAGTGTGGAGGGAGATGTTGAGAGAGTGAGGAGGCGGAAGAAGGTGGAAAGAGAGGAGAGGGGAGGGAAGGGGAAGGGGGAGGACGGGAGGGGAGGGGAGGGGACGGGAGGGGAGGGGTGGTAAAAGGAGGGATCGGAAAATGATGGGAAGAAGGGGAATGAGGGGGTGGGGGTCGTAGTTAGTTTCTGGTTGACTTATCAGCAAACTGCCCTCGCCTGTCCGTCACCATGACAACGTTACTCGTAGGTGGAGCGGTAGTGAGGCATTACGAGGGAGGCTTAGGGTGATGGGGGGTGATGGGGGGTGGGGGGTTGGGTCATAAGTGCCAGTAACCTATTATATATAAACATGAACTAAATTTTGTGACTTTGAGAGGACAGTAAAGATATTGTCGATCAAACATTAACATTCTGGCCTCTGGTACATAACACTATATACTGTGCATGTAATTCTGGATACACACGAACACGGAGATGTTTTTTAATACAGACATTCACTTACAGGTACTTTTGGATACATACGAACATACACACACACACACAGTACACCCATGAATAAGGACATAATACACACTGATACTCTTGAATATTTATAAAACGTACAGATTAAAACACACACACACACACACACAGGATTAACACGTTATGAATAATTTTTAAAGGATTATAGCTACCAGGAAGGGATCGGTGAGGGAGGAGAAAGAGGAGGGGGAGGAGAAAGAGGAAGAGGAGGAGGAGGAGGAGGAGGAGGAGGAGGAGGAGGAGGAGGAGGAGGAGGTTATGAGAGGGTCCATTATATATATTACCCAGTCGGCAACTTATGGGTGGAGAGCAGGAGGAACAAGGAGAAGGATGGGGAGGAGGAGGAAGAGGAAGAGTGGAATGAAAGGTAAGGAGAAAGATAATTAAAGGTAGGTGAGGTAAGGAGAAAAATAACTAAAGATAGAGAAGGTAAGGAGGAAGATAATTAAAGGTAGGTAAGGTAAAGAAGAATATAATTAAAAGGTATTTGAGGCAAAGAAAAAGGTAATTAAAGGTAGATACGGTGAGGAGGAAGCTAATTAAAGATAGAGAAGGTAAGGAGGAAGATAATTAAAGGTAGAGAAGGTGAAGAGGAAGATAATTAAAGGTAGAGAAGGTGAGGTAAGGAGACAGGTAAGGAAGGTAAGGGGAGTCCCCAAACTACTCGGGTACGCATGTTGGCAAAGAGCAAAGTTAGGTGCCAGGAACCGAGCCATTAACTAAGGCATTACGGCGAGCTGATGAAGTTAGTGTTGATGGGTCTGATGTATTATAAGTGATGTCTGATGTATTATAAGTGATGTCTGATGTATTTCAAGTGATGTATTGTAAGTGAAGTTTGATGTATAGTACTGTTAAGTGAGGTTTGAATATTGTAAATATATATATATATTATATATATATATATATATATATATATATATATATATATATATATATATATACATATATATATATATATATATATATATATATATATATATATATATATATATATATATATATATATTATGCGAGTTGTTACCGATTAATTGCGTATTTAAAGTTCTTATTATAGGTTATTTACATTTATGTAGCCTATGCATATTATACATAGGTAAGTCATCACTATATAGCCTACTCAGTTTTATGAATACCAATAATGTTTCAGGAACACATCGTAGGAGACCAAGTAGCGGTGATACTGAACTACTGATCGTGGATATGCAAAAGCGACCGTGTGAAGCAGGCCTAAGGTGATATCATTGAAGGTATAGTAAAATAAAACACCTACTGTTATATCGAACAACACACACACACACAATTATAATATGCCCAGACCAATCTGAGACTTGATGGTATATATGCACAAAGCTTGGCAATACAACTATTATTATTATTATTATTATTATTATTATTATTATTATTATTATTATTATTATTATTATTATGGTTTTGAAAATATCATAATATCAATAAACATCATTAATACTATTATATGTAATAATAATTCCACTGTAATTATGAAGTTTACACCGACGCTTACTGGCAGGACGAACCTTAAACACTGGACACGTATTGGAGACAGAGATCTCCCCCCCCCCCCCCCACCACCACCACCTGTCTGTTTAAAATACACCTGTTCACTCTCACTTGATATAATCCATATATAAATGATAGCAGCTCGTGTTGACCTTTGTCGTTCAAGTCACCCAGTGTTCAGACGCACCGTGCAGCAGACTGACGTGAACACTATCTCGGTCTAGGCGGAGTTACCGAGATAGTGAAACGTGGGTAACAAAGACCGCAGAGTTTAACGCTTATCTCCTCGCGCCTCTGTAATACTCGAGGGTGATTGCCGGTCAGATGAACCTATCCTTAAAGACCTTAACCTAACCTAAGCTAAATAACCTAACCTAGTCAAACTTAACATAATCTAACCTAACTTAACCAAATATAACTTAACCAAACCTTCCTTAACTTACTCCACTAAACCGAACCTAATTTTACCTTACCTTACCAAACACTACCACACCACACTACACAACACAACACTCGGGAATGGGTCGCATTAAGACCGGGGTCCATTATGAATATGGTCAGTTAGGAGCTATTAGTCATTCACCCTCTGGGACAGTCGCGGTTAAGTGTATACCTGTTGTTGTACTGTCCACCACACTACATGTCCGGCAACTTGATGAGAACCACCACAATCACCACCACTACTACCACCATCGCCACCACCATCACCACTAACATAATCACCACCACCATCACCAACCCCATTAACACCACAAACACCCTCTCCACAACCACTACCATCAACATCATCGCCACCACCACCATCACCACCACTACGATCACCACCACTACACCCACCACCGCCACCACCACCACCACCAACAACAATACTACCACCATCACCACTACCTTAGTCTCTTCCTCTGCCTGTGTCAACACTATTAACTCGCAGATGACACTAATTTGGCAGAACCTTTGAAATATTTAATTTTTACGAAGCTTCAGGCGAACCTTCAGGATTTCAATTATGAGAGCAAACAGCGGAGGAGGTTTTTCAACATAACTTGTAGTCAGAGAATGTGAGGGAGGTGCTGGAGGCGGGATCCCTGTATTAACACACACATGTTCGATCCCTACCTACCTCTCTCTCTCACACACCACAAGTCCTCCTGCAGTGTGATTGTTACAGAGGCCACCAGCTAACGGATCATAACTGTGAACGCTAATCAACAAGACCTTCATTATTCTCTGATCTTCTCCTTTGATGGATTTAAACCACAATAACACACTACTGAGATTGTGTGAGTTTCGTGATGATCGGATTAAGTTGTTGGTAATATAATATAAACAAACAATAATAAACAAATAAACAAAACAAACCAACCACTAAACAACACGAAGGAGGAACCCACAAAGACCTTCCCAGGGCCCAGTGATGGTGTCAGGTAGATGATAGGGCCAGATGGGTGTTGGAGCTAGACGGGTGAAAGGGCAAGGTCGGCGATGGGGGTAAGCGTTGACTTTACACCTTGGTTGACCATTGATTAATTACCTGGATTGTGTGTTTCAGGAGGTGGGGGACGGATGGACACAGCGAAGTTGCCAGTTAGGAATTTCGAGGCTGCCAGTCTGTGTGGCTTATAAGTAGCGTGGACTGTACCTCACTCAGTCAGTGTTGAGGAGATTATGATGGTAAGAGTAAGGGCGAGGCAAACACCCGCCAGCTACACACTTACGTAATTTATAGACAATTTAGTTTTACGCAGCACCAACTATAGATACGATTGTTTAATTAAAAATATCAAAGGCAGCCTTAACACAGAGAACGAACACAAAAGTTTATAAAATGTAAATTAAATGGGAGAGGAAATGGGTGAAAGTTAAACCATTTGATTAAAGAACATGTTTGTGGTTATACCGAGTTTCAATTTCAGTAACAGTCCATTTCCGGAGTTATGGGGATTAGTACACTACCGAGTACCTACACACACATACTTACATATATACACGTGTACAGTAGCTCCGGATATTAAAAAAGTCTTTCGTTACTGGAATTTAATGATGCTATCGTTATTTATAAGGGATTCCCCAATTAACATTAAGGCATATTAAGGCAGCAGTTCACCTCATCTGACTACCGCGTGTTACATGTTTATTTAGTGACCCGATATAATATAATACCTAAACCAAAATACTAATGTTTATTGTTAACATAGTAAATTAGATAACGTATCGACAGAAGCTTTATGTCTTGTGATACTAAGTGATGCCGAGGAAGAGCCGTTCATCCCTAGGTGGCTACTGTGTGTGTGTTACCAGGCCGAGTGACGCGCAAGCAACACCACTTACAGTAATTAAAAGAGCTCCTGCTTACCTCGCCACTCGCTAAATGGGATCCAGTTCTATTAGGCTTTATAATAACCATCAGGATTATGTACCAAACTTAGTGGCGATAGTCTTACTAATCCTTTCTGTACGGGATCCCCTCTGAGCTGAATAAAATCATCTGGTGTTAACCAAATGAAATATTAAAAGCGGCGTCCCGTAGTGAAAGGGTTAATGAGCTCTCTAGGTAAATTCCTTGTGTTTACATTAGGCTAGGTTGGCGAGTATTAGGACTGACATTCAGTTCACCTGCAGCCCTCACTGTTACTGGTGCAGAGGGATAAGTGGTGAATCAAAATACTGTACATAAATGATAAGTTATTCCCACTATTATATCGTTGTATCTTCCAGGACAGTAACCAATGGAATCTAGCTAGGGTGTGAAGTCGTGTCTGGAGTTGATGGTAGTGAACGCCATTAACACCAGTATGGTTGGTGAAGAATGAAAACACATCCCAACTCCGGTCCTAACAGTAACGAAACAGTCCACCATAACATAACTCGTACTTGCTAAAAAATAAAATATCAAATGAAAAATCGTTTTCTCCTACAACTTTTTCGTCTTTTCAATTGTCGGAGTTAAGATCATGGTTATAAAAATCTATTGTGTTGTTTGAAGTTTATGTATGTTAAATGGTAAATAAGATGTGTTACAGTATATTGCGGAAAATGGCCTGAAATCCTCTCATGACCAACCATAGTGTAAGATGTAAACAAACTGACCACAAGTCTTAGGGAATGTGAACGATTACGAAAAATAAAAACACTGAATTATAGCCAAGGTAAAGTCTAAACTCAGGCACCAACAAAACAACAACTGTCCCTCAACGTAAAAATTATATCATTCTTAACTTCTCTCTTCTCAGCTTTATATATAACTCTTCTAAAGTTTTTGAAGTTTTTTACACGTTCTCCTCAAATTACGGAGAATGACAACAAGCACGCCAGGGTAATGCTGAGGTGCAGGACGACACCTCCAGCCTAACCCTGTGGGGAATAATAACCTGTGTTACGGAAACTGAGCAATTAAGAAGGTAAGTGTCTTTTAACTTCCTCTACTTTAACTTTTATTTTAATCTCAAAATTTAAATGATTTCTTTACCTGTGTGTGTCTAGGGGCATTTTGATTGAAATTATTTAGTTATAATACCTTGTAATACTCATGCCCAATTAAGTAACAAATGATAATCTGTTTGTATTGTGAACTTTTCGAGTTATTATGTTTTACTGTAGGTTTAGCATTACTTTGCTTAATTGAATATTTGACACGACACTCATGGTTGACATGACAACACCCAACACAGTATAAACAGTAGGACGTGAAAAATATGCAAGTGATTTTATATAATATTCTTAAAACAAAATCAACACAGTACACATATACAAGGGTGAAAAATAATGTACGCAGCTGTATTAACACACGTTACAAATAGCTGGCCAGTAGATCCCGCTGTGTTACAGGCAGTGTAGGTAACAGTCGCTCAACTTCACTACGAAGTAGACAGAGACTTTGAATCCCTGTCATAGATGGCGCCCCCAACAGCAGGCGATGGTTTTCTACCAATTAGGAGCCTTCTCATGACTCGTGTGCTTGCTAGTTGACTGCTGGTTAACTAGTGTTTTTGGTAGTGTGAAGTAAGCCGTGCAGATAAAGGTGACAATGCAGTGTATATACATAGAAGTGTGACCCTTCTATGTTACACTTGGGACAACACCTACTGGAGGAAACATCTAAATACGTGTCAGCTTCCCCTTACCAAGCCAGGGAAAAACACTCTCTAGGTCTTTATTAACTTGACATAAAAAAGATTCTACGTCACTATCTGAAGCCTGAAAGTCTTCCCCATTTCCTGATGTGTAGAGAGGAAGATGTTTGATGTATAAGAAAGAATTAACCTCACTTATTTCATTTATTTCTTTTAGAAAGTTTATTGATTATAAGGAAACTAAACGAACTGGAATATTTCAGCGCCTTCAGAAGAGTTAGGTGCTCTCAGTGTCGATTCTATGTACACTGTGGAAATAAGGACCTTTTATATTCTATGCTCGACACAGCCACACGTGTTTACAGCGCCGTCCAGTTGGTGGTGGTGAAACACATCAACTCTCCTCATATCTTGCCGCGAAAACATTGATGCTCATTTTACCTGGCACAGAGGCACTCCTACCTGCAGCTGGCACAGATATTCAATCAATTAAACTTATTCTAATTTTAGGCCTGGCAATCCTGAAGGACGGTAATACAGTTATGATCGATAGTCGGACAGGAATGTATGTCAGCGGTCCAGTTGTCTCCGGAGTCTTCAGATATAATAAGATAACGTGACACAGAAGGTGACCCCGAAGTGACCGTCTCTGTATCTGAATTAATGCCACGCCGAGTCAGTCCTCCCTAACTGAATTTAATTTACGAAACCAGAGCGGATGTCACCCTCAGGGCTTTCCACTTTAAGTTTATCTGAGATTGAGATCAAGGCTGATTAGTAACGCCTCTGCGGTTCCCATAATTTATGCTTTTAAAATTACTATAAATCAGATTATAATGAAACTCTATGTGATTAATATTACGGTGAATAAAGTGCTCCAGAAGTGAAGACAATAGCAAAAAGTGTTGATGAAAACAAACGGTGGAAATAAAAAAATAAATAACAAGAATTAAGGTTAAACGGCATAGCATGAGAATCTCCTGAGGGGTCTCCTAATGAGAGCCATAAGCGGTAAAAAAAAAATGCTCGTCAATATTTTTTCAGCTCTTGGGGGCGTGGCTGCAGGAACAATATTTATATCATCAACAATTTACAATTTCTTAACTGAAATCTAAGAGAGCATGGCTCCTTGGTGTATACAGTATTTATTTATTTCCACCATAAATAAATGCCTAAAAAACTCACAACATGTTCCTCAGTATCACTCATCTTGCAAAATTTTCGCTAATAAGTAAAGAAATTTGAAGTTGCATGTAAAAGTTATTTATTTTTCCTGAACAATAAACATTATTTATATCTTCTGGTCGTAAGCATCTTTCTTCTTCCCCAAACTGTCTTTTTGATATAAATTAATTAATATTTTGCAAAACATTGTGGACTTGAAATTAAACTTGTAAAATGAATTCCTGAACTTACAGGAGGATCAATTCTTATTTACCCCTTTGGGCAGACACCTTCATCCATCTTTAAATAACATAAGAAAAACAGCCTCAGGGAGTCGTATAAACATCTGCTGATTAAGTTTAAACACTGTGTATTTTTTAACTCAACATCACCACTGGCCGATGTTAAGATCTTGCCACGGACATTCGCTCATACAAAAATCGACCATTAAACATTTCATAATAACATTTTAATAACAAAAATATTTATTCCTAAACATTCATCGTTTGTTCCATTCACTTAAAGTCAACTTCTCTATCCATTCCTAATCTTACTAAACTTGATTGATCGAAGAACTGGAGCTCTCTGATTGGTCAAGGGAATGCGCCTGATTTTCACCCTCGTAAACTCTTTCCCATGCCTGGAATGGAGATTTTCGCGCAATTTTTCCACCACTCTCACCCATCCCACCCTCACCCATCCCATCCTCACCCATCCCGCCCTCACCCATCCAACCCTCACCCATCCCGCCCTCACCATCCTCACCCAACACACCCTTACCTACCTCGTCTTCTCCTCGACCCTGTAATATCGGTATGCAAATTTCCTATTACGTGGTGAAGCTGATGACGGCGGGTCTGCTGGGACTTTCTTTTGCTAACTTCTTGTGTATTTGTTGAGAAGGAAGGAAGGAAAGGAAGGAGGGAGGGAGGGAGGGTAAGGAAGAGAGGGAGGAAAAAAGAGATAAGATGGTGGCAATGGGTGTGTGGTGAGGCTAGGTGGTGGTGTCAGTGGGTGGTGGTCGCTGTACCCCAAGTTGACCTCATTACATGGTGTGTCAGGCGAGAAATAGCGTCTAAGAGACCAAAGTATTTCCTGTGATGTCATTATCGTCTCCAAAGAACCTCAACTCTTCTACGTTATTGCAAAATACCGAGTTTGGACCTGGAGTTACAATCTTTAGAACACTTTTCAAACTGATTTCCCCATAACACAAATATGACGGCAAAAATGGCTCCGTAATTGTGTTTAGGTGAATTAATCATTATCTCCAGATATTTTTTAACAATATTTTTTTTTAAAGAGTGTACCATTTCCCCTTTGTTGTTACTCCACATATTTGAAGTCCATAAAGACCTATACAGTACGTCAGCACATACACACATATTCATTATAGCTATACAGTCTCAGATATTCATGTATCCTTTCAGCTTTGGCCAACGAATGATGGCTAAAAAAAGTAAACTTATTAACCTGTTGTGGAAAACCGAAATGTGGCTACGTTAGAATCAATGTTATTATCCAATACATATCAAACACGCTGCGTCTGAACCAATAAAACAGTTTAATCTCTCACACCTACAACCTAAACACACAACATTATAAACAACACACACACACAAGCTCTCACAGCGACCTTCACAACTCTTACAACTACAACATCAGGTCAACAAATAAACATAATGATAGTTTCTTTTCTCCTCTGAGCCTGAAAGAAAATGGTGTATATATCCAGGGTTCAAGTCGTCAGCCACATCAACTAACACGTCGTCAGGAGGAGAAGACTGGTTCCTCTCTACTGCTGGTGCGGGAGTAGATGAGTGGGTCCTCCCTACTGCTGGTGCGGGAGTAGATGAGTGGGTCCTCCCTACTGCTGGTGCGGGAGGGCCTTTACTATCATTATGACTACTTCACCTAACTGTAACTGCCCACTGGGGTCCTCTGCTTAAAGTTTATCAAATGTCCCGTCCTGTTTGAGCATCACATGAGCTATAAACCAGCCTCACGCTATTCAGTGATTTACTGTAGAAAAAAGAAAGAAATTTCCCCTTTATTTGTGTCTATTCGGGACCTGGATGCTTGTACGATGGGCCGCCGGGTCTAGTGACATCTCCCTGGTCGGAATGGGAGGAAGAAAATCCCTCCAAATATATAAGAACATCATCATTCTGAATCGCCTTTCAGAGGCTATGGACACATACTCTGATTTATAAAAGCTTAAAAAAGAAGAAATTTATTTGTATATTTTGTGATCGTCTTGGATAAACAATGAAAAATATATATCAGCATTTGTTCAGCTGTAGGAGTGTGGCTGTGTGGGTGACGGTAAACAATGATTATCCTACAGTTGTTCTTAGACTCGCTGTAGTGAAGGAAGATCTGTAGTTGTAGTGGTGAGCGAGAGAACACAATACATAGTTGATGATTTACAGACTATTGAAGGACAGTTACTAAAGCCTCAGAATCAAATTAGTATGGAAACTGTATCTATTCAATCCCTTTAACCAACAACTGAAAATGAACAGAAACAGCTAATAATAATTTGACCTTGAAGGATATTTCTTTTCAAACAGACGCCAAAATTTTAAGTAAAAAAAAAAGAGAAAAGAAGAGAGTGAGACACATTGTTTGAGCACATTCTTCCCCAGGTGGCGACCATTGGGACTGACACGACAACAAAATGCTTCCATGAATCCACCAGTTTTCCGAAGAAGAAACGAACGTCTCTAATGTGTTCCACTTACGTACACAAAAGGGAAAAATAAGTGGAAGGGACGTGAAGTGTTTTCTCTTCTCTTAAAAAGATTTGAGAGTACTGCACGTAAGGTAAAAATCTTGCTCGTAAGCTCGATGGAAAAGAGCTGCCCACCTGTTGGAAACATGGCTGCAGCTTCCTTTGGAAGAGGTTCAAAGTAATAAAAGTACCACTAATTGAAGCCAACGCTCTCTCTCTCTCTCTCTGGCAAGAGCTCAAGCCACTTGACATTTAAGGCACGTTTTGACCGTCAGACACGCGATGGAAATTTACACACAGTATCAACGGGCAACTGATCTCCTGGAGTGCTTATAGAAACAATCTGGAGATGACAGGAAGTTTAACTAAATCATAAAACACGCTTAAAGATCTTAGTTATTGAAGCGCATTATAACATCAACAATAAGTAGAAACATTTATTCTTTATAAAATTCCCCTCAAGGAATCTACTTCATTCCACACCATAAAGCTGTTAGTGGTCAAAAACCACCAATACTCACGCAGAGTTGAAGAATGTTTTCATAACTTAACAGAACTTCCTTGAGACACTTTATTATTTTAAGCTCTACTAAAGTTTCTCCCTTCTCAAGTCAACAAGTTTCATATGTTTAGACTCTTTCAAGAAAAAAAAACTCTCCCACAAGTTGACCTTCCCGCTAAGTCGTGGTTCCATGAAGTTTAAGTTTGTCAAGTTCAACACCGTTCACCATCAAAGTTCGTAACTTAACAGGAGACGGCAGCAGCTACAGCCTCGTAATCTATATACAGAGACTGTGATTATAAATTGTGATGATTTCCAGGAAAGGAGAGTAAAGTTGCCAGAAGACGTTATGAAGACTTCTAATGAGCTTAACTTGTCATTTCTTCTTTTTATCAATGATTTACTTCACACTACAACTAATTCTATCCATTCTTACGCCGATGATTCTACTCTTCATTCTTCCTCACATTTTCCCCTTCCTCCTAACTCTCAAACTAGATCTGTTTCTAGAAGTGATATCATTACTTCTATCAACGCGGATCAGTGCAGCATCTCTGAATGGGGAGATACAAACTTGGTTAAGTTCAATAGTAACAAAACTCAATATTTACCAATTACACTTTGTAAAGTAGACGGTCTCCCACCAATTACATTTCAGGACGCTATCATCCCCCCAAATTCTGAAATAAATATGTTAGGCCTCACCATTTCCTCCAATATGTCCTGGAAATCACACATCCTTAGTATAACTAAAGCTGCCTCCCGAAAGTTGGGAATGCTGTACAGATGCCGCAGCTGCTTCACTCCTGAGCAGTTGCTCCAGGTATATAAGGGATTCATTCGTCCTAACTTAGAGTACTGCTCTCATATCTGGGGTGGCTCTTCTTCTGTCCAACTATTAGATAGGGTGGAATCAAAGGCATTTCGTCTTATTAACTCTCCTCCTTTAGTCGACAATCTCTCTCCCCTTTCTCTTCGCCGCAATGTTGCTTCACTCTCTGTCTTTTACAGGTACTTTAACGGGCAATGTTCAGGGGATTTGGCATCCTGTGTACCGCCGGTAAGGCCTTGGGTTCGTAACACACGTCTTGCCCGCGGTGCCCACCATTTCTCTGTTGATATCGGTCACACGAGAATAGCCCGTTATAGTACCTCCTTCTTTCCTCACACAGCCAAACTGTGGAATGCTTTGCATTCTTCTGTGTTTCCATGCTCTTACAATCTGTCTCACTTTAAAAAGCTGGTTTTCCGGCATCTTCGTGGTGTAGATTAATACAGTATAACCTTTTTTTCTATATTTTCAATTTCTTTCAGTTCTTTTTATTCGCCCCCCAGGCTCCATTGTGGGTCGTGTGACCTGTGCCCGGGTTGGCTAATTCCCGTAAAAAAAAAAAAAAATCCCCAAGGCTTTAGTCATATCAGTACCAAATTCAAATTCCTCAGAGCTTTTTTTAATCTTGACAAATACACAGCATTTATCTATATACACCATTAGTACCTTGTTTTGTGAGATTCTGTTAAACACGGCAGACGAGTTGCTCTTACACACACACACACACACACACACACACGAGCTATAAGCCTTGGCCGTGTTCCACTCTCAGGTGGTGTTCAAGCTGGCCGTGTAAGCCTGTAATCCACTATATGAACGCGCCGTGTTATCAGCTCACGATTCTTTGAAATCCGCTTCACCTTTGAACAACATCGTTTTACTGTAAGAATCCAATATACTGTAATCCGCTCTGCCCCGTGGCACAATAAACAATTTTGTATAGCCCCAACAAACACTGACAATCTCACGAGGGTTCAACAACATATTGCTACCATCACCCTTTATTTTTTTTATCTTACTAAAGGCATAATTCTCATATAGTTTGTGTAAATTTAAAAACGTTATGTTAACAAAATTCACGTCTATGAAAATAATTTACATGTCTCCAGTGTCATGTGGGTGTTTTTGTTCGACATCCCAGCAAACTGTTGTACGGGGTTGAGGAGATATCCCCCACCAGAATGTGTGTTTGAGACAGTACCTCCTGACCCCCACACTCACACCTCCTCACCAAGAAAAAGTGCTTCAGTTAGCTGGATTAAGGGATCTACTCTCCCTAAGCTTCAAAATGGCTGGTTTAGAAATAAGAGAATAACGTTCAGCTTTAATTCGTAAAAAACAAAAAACAAAATGAAACAAACATGAAAAAAAGTTATATTGAGTGTTGATATATAAAAGTGTGTGTGTGTGTGTGTGTGTGTGTGTGTGTGTGTGTGTGTGTGTGTGTGTGTGTGTTATAAGTTATGTCCAATGGGAGTTTGTAGCTGTAGTTTATGTTATGTTTACGATTCAGATAACTAATAGAGACGGCTGACCCCATAAGATCACTCACGTTGCTGGAATGATTCTGACAGAGGCTTGTGTATAATGCCAGCGCCGCCACCCTAAGAAGTCAAAGCCGAATTATCGCGTGGTTCCAATTTTATCGACGGTTTACACCTCATAGGTTCAGCCATCGACACCACCACCACAACTAATATCACTTACACCACCACCACCATCACTAACACCGCTACCACCACAGTCATCACCACTACCACCGTCACCACCGCTACTACCACCATCATCACTACCACTAGCATTACCATCATCACCCCTACTACAACCACCACCATCAATATCACCACTACAACCACCACCATCACCACCACTACCACCATTTTCTCCACCACTTCCAACCATTATCACCACCACTATCACCATTATCACCAACACTACCACCATTATCACCACCACTACCATCACCACCATCACCACCACTACCACCACCACCACCATCACCACCACTACCACCACCATCACCACCACTACCACCACCACTACCATCACCACCACTGCCACCACCATCACCACCACTACCACCACCATCACCACCACTACCACCATTATCACCACCACTTCCACCGTATGAGTGTAAACATCGTCGTCACCACAACACTTTGTATTTTTTTCCATACTAAGACTGAGGGGAGAATCCCTTTGTGTCTTGGTAACTTCTCGCGGAATACGTTCATAAAAATGCTCTTAAAAAGTTTTCTCCTTACACCCACTAGATGCCGGGCATCAGATTCTTCAAAGTTCGCATTTTTTTGTATTTCATAACTGCGGGTAAGTGTCTACACAAAGTTAATGTAGACTCTCTGTGGAATTCCAAGAACAAACTGTAGCCGCCATATTTGTACCACAGCATATATATGAGGCAGTTAGATGCATTTCATCATAACCATTTCGGGTGATTTTTAACGTAGGAACCTAAGAGACTATGGAGTTACGAGGTATAGGAGGTTTTACTGCTGGTGGCAACAGGAAGGTGAAGCATTGAAACAAGAATCAGTAAATGCCCACAGAGATGACATGAGGAATGATCAGACGCACAGACACCACCGACAATGATTATTAAGAAGACAGTCAGTCAGACATATACCCCAAAAGTGACAACAAATATTGGAGTGAAAAATCGTATATACTTCTACTTGATCTGTGAAGGCAACAAGAGGCTTCCACTCAACACCTCAGCAGACGCTAGGACACGTTCCACCCAATTCTCAACATCATTGAACTCCTCCAATTTTCTGGCCTCAGTCACTATAAGATGAGGTAGTGTAAAGTAGTGTTCGAAGAGGATGATCAAGAGTGGTTGGAGGGCAGCTTTCGAACACCTGCTCTCTGCTTTGATCTTCCATGGACCTTGACTGAGGGAAAACTCTAGAATATAGGAGTTGTGTGTGTGTGTGTGTGTGTGTGTGTGTGTGTGTGTAAGGATAGCTAGGACGTTCAGGATCAAAGTTACTGCAGCAGGTATTAACAGGATCACGTCATAAGAATGTGGCTGGGAGGACTGGTGGCGGTGAGTCTTGTGGTTGCCCTGGCCCGTCAACACCACCTGCAGAACACGACTCCCCCCACAGCATGATGCCGTCCAGTCCCTCACACACATACAGACAAAATCCCCTGAGTCTTGTGCACCGAGAGGCAATATGATGTTCCGGGACAGGCCAAGGTTATCTTTGTTCCCGTGTTTGTGTGTGTCTGTGACTCTGTCGTGGGTTCATATGAGAGACAGATTACTTGTGTGATATCAGCGAGCGGCTCTCAAAGGCGACCATCTGACCTCTTCCCCCCTACGAAAGGCTTCATTCACACACTTATTTCTCTTTCTGTATTCTCGTGTTTTCTCGCACTAATAAGAGAATTCAGTTTCCAGGCTTCACATGATGTTATCCACCATTAAACAGAGAATAAGTCTGGAACCAATTTATGGGTTTATATTCACCGGGTAATAAATCTAAACTTATTTTTGACGTTACACTTACTACCTGAACAACACAGCAGTGATACAAAACAAACTTTAACTAAAACATAATAGACTGAGTGTTGTATTCCTACATGATCAATACTCTCATTGCAATACACGAACTTCATCACAACACTTTTAGTCACCAGAAAGGTTTCATGACCCAGCATAACAACTCCCACGTTTTTATCATAATAACAATATTGTACAAAACACTTCTAGGTTTATTGTCTTCCAAACAACACAGTTCATAATACTGACCGGATATGTGTGTGTGTGTGTGTGTGTGTGTGTGTAGGCAGGGGAGAGGTAGGGAGGGAAGAAGTGAGTCCAGAGGCAGTGTTGGGAGGGAGGAAGGAATAAAGGAAGGAATAGAAGGGAAGGTTCAGGAATAGTATAGTGTGGGAAGGAGGGAGGGAGGGAGGAAAAGGAAGGGGTTTAGGAACAGTATATAGGGAGAGAGGAAGGATAAGCTGGAGACGTGCCAAGAGGTCTGGTATGGGTTGTGGCGCCGGGGTGTACGGGAGCTGTGCTGTTACCTCTGTCGCCTTCACTCTAACACCTAACTGATGATCTTCCTCCGTCTCTGTGCAATATACACACAGCCTCACTCTCTCTCTCTCTCTCTCTCTCTCTCTCTCTCTCTCTCTCTCCACACACACACACACACACACACACACACACACACACGTACACAAATTCAACTCTATACAGAATCATTGTGTGCGAAGACCTCAGCCAACTAGTGTTTACAGATAATATATTTTTACCCATTCTCAAACTATTAGTATAAGGAAATCTGAAGAGGGTTAAGATGTACAGTATGTATGTATGTATGTATGTATGTATGTATGTTTGTATGTATGTATGTATGTATGTAGGGGGGGTGGCGTAGTTGTACATATGTGTGTGCATGAGGTAGTTGCGTGTGTGGTATCAGGCGGCGGTGGCACGTGAAGAGTGAGAGAGTGACAAATGGCTATGGGAGCATCAACATGTTATAGGCAGGGGGAGGAGGAGGAGGTTCAAGCACCACCTCCCACACAGCACCACCTCCCACACAGCACCACCTCCCACACAGCACCGCCTCCCACACAGCACCACCTCCCACACAGCACCACCTCCCACACAGCACCACCTCCCACACAGCATCACCTCCAACACAGCACCACCTCCCACACAGCACCACCTCCAACACAGCACCACCTCCCACACAGCACCACCTCCCACACACACACTCTCCCAAACACCATTCCCCCTCTCACTTTGTTTTCATGTTGTTATGGACTAAGGGAGGGCTGGGTACGTTATTTTGTATTCAGTGAAGGTCAACGCTAATGACATTCCTATTTCTTTTCCAGTCAGGCTTTCCAAGAACAGAGGCGAAAGATGAAATTACCTGCTTAGTTGTGTGATATTTGATGAGAATTTTCCTCATATTTAAGTAGCTGCCGTCAGTAGGGTAGGGTAGGGTAGGATAGGGTAGGAGTGACAGAGGTGAATAATGATGAGATTCGATTAAAGGTAACTTGATGTCTTGTGTCCAGGGCTAAAAAGTCAAGAATGATGGACTGGATTTCATGTCACTGAGCGTCCAAACAGCGGTAGAGTAACAGTAGAGACGGTGAAGAAGTGGAACATTGATCATAGAGGGGAAAATATGGAGCACGTGAGAGACTGGTCATTGATGAAGTGAATAAGTAAGACTGCAGAGAGCAAACCCTACAAGAGCTATACACCGTGTGAGGGCGAACAGGGGCGTCGTAAGAAGTAAGACATATGTTGTATTCTATTTTCTCATCTTTCTTGAGCTTATTGTTTACTTTGTTCTATCTTATAATAAAAGTGGGAGAGTGATAGATATAACAGGGAGAGAGAGAGAGAGAGAGAGAGAAAGAGAAAGAGAGAGAGAGAGAGAGAGAGAGAGAGAGAGAGAGAGAGAGAGAGAGAGAGAGAGAGAGAGAGAGAGAGAGAGAGAGAGAGAGAGAGAGAGAGAGACGACAACTCTCAGGACCTCTTCGTCATTAACCAGTCACAGTTTAGGGTCTCAGGGCCAGGAGTTAACAGGACGTCTTGAGGGAGATCGTCTATTAACCACTGTACGGGCTCCCCTCTGTGCTGCCTATTAAAAGTGGCGTCCCCGTGGTGAAGGAGCAAGTAGTGACGTCCCCGTGGTGAAGGAGCAAGTAGTGGCGTCCCCGTGGTGAAGGAGCAAGTAGTGGCGTCCCCGTGGTGAAGGAGCTAGCCACAACACTCAAACTCTGATTTCATCCCGACTTTCGACTGAAGACTTCTGGACGAATGACTAATGTGTCTTGGAAGTTTCCTCCGTCTGGTCGAAAGTCCATTACGGGTCATGTTTATTTTGCCGTCACTAAACTGTCATTTTATATGTCAAGATCATATTACGTTTTTCAAGTTTTCTTTTGAGATCGAGTAAGATTTTTCGCCAACTAGCGTCTGTGGGTCATCATTACGGTGTTTACTCGGCAGATATCATCCTTAAAGAGCGCACTCAGCTGAAGTCATCATTTACCTCTACGTAATCCTCATCCGGGTTCACCATCAAGTAATGAATGACTCCAACTGAAGTCACCACTAATTTCACCTTATGATAACGCCTGAAGCCGCGGTCTTCATTACGAATCACGGATCACTGCAGATAATATCTTGGTCAGAGCTACGCAACGGTGAAACATTTTTATACATACACTTGAAAATACAACATCAACACATCTAACTCATGCAATAAACAATAAAACCAACGATTCTATAAATTTTGAAGATTCACAAATAAGAATTTTATTTACTTTAGGTGCTAAAACTTGAAGCCTCGATGGGATGAAATTAAATTTGTTGGTTGTAAACGCCTGACTAGCCTTTGTAGTGACCCAGGCCACTGTTCTCACTCCTAGTCACTATTACTTACAACAATGCTTTCCATCAAGAGCTTACCTGTGTACTGTCCACGGCTCTAACAAACTTTACATCTCTATTTGTCTCTTTTTTAAACTCTGCCTGTCTGTCTGTCTCTGTTAAAATACTAAACTGTAGTGCTGTATATGCATATTGTTGGATACACCACTAGTCTTTATGAGGCCACCACAAGAGGCCGCAACCCAAATGGAACTATCACAGAGAGATAGATAGATGTACTCTCATGCATGTTCACCAAGAGGACACCGGGCAACAGACACCAGGTTCACCAAGAATGTGCGGGAAGTCACGGGAAGACCGCTAGTTTATACATTCTGGCACCAGGTTCATCAAAGTGTGTGTGTGTGTGGGAGACGCCAGAGGAAGGTTGTTAATTTATACACTCTGAGACGTCTTCTGGGAGGAGGTACAAAAGCCTGGCGCCGAGGAGGACCTAAACCATAATGGTGTTTCCGTGTCGCAGGTTTCTGACTGGTGAGGCTGGGAGACACATCCACACCCCCCCCCCCCCCCTACGCACACACGCACCTCCTGGCTGAATTGTATTACCTCTCACTCGTCACCTCAGAATCTCCTCCTTCACCTCATCCGTCATTTCCACTAGTCTGAGAGTCGGTGCACCTGTCATCTATTCATCAGTCACCAGTTCCCCCGCCCAATCGATTTCTCACTTAGTCTGCCGTAAGGTGATCTATTTAACCAATCACTGGTGAGAGCGCTATCTTCCCCCAATCCCAATTAATATTAGTTGATCTGTTTCAGCCAATCAGTGGTAAGAACGCCAACTTCTGTTTATGTCACGTGATCTGTTTCAGCCAATCAGTGGTAAGAGCGCCAATCAGTGGTAAGAGCGCCAACCTCTGTTTATTTCACGTGGTCTATTTCAACCAATCAGCGATAAGAGCGCAAACTTTTGGTTCTATCACGTAAGAGCACAACAATATGGCCTGAAGAACTATGGATTCAAACAAGAAAACAAATAGTTTCTTTGACGTGTGGACAGTAGTAAATATTTCAATTCGTTATCAATCATTTTGTTTATAAAATATGATAATTGCTGCGGCAAAATCTAGAGGCCGCAGCTACACCACATCATGGACGTCAAGCCTTAATATGTTCGGGGGGGGGGGGGGGGGTGCGGGGGGTGCATGGAAAAGGAGGGATGGAGGGAGGGATGTGTGGATATAGAAGGGAGTAAGGGGATGGAAGGAGGAAGGGAAGTGTATTTGAGATTAGGAACATGAAGGAAAAAGGTAGTTGCATCAATGAGACTAACAGACTTTCAAAACTAATTAAAAACAAGTCACCTACGAAAAGAAAACACCTTTTGGCCATTATTCAACAGGTAAGTACCCATTACCTGTTGATTAATAGGTGTAACTCCCCTAGTTATGACCTCCCATAGCGTGCACCAGGTAACTCTGTCCTCGTAACCTGAATATTCATTGTCCACTGTATCCCCACCTGCCCACTTACGCTTACTATGTCACCTGTTTTGTTCCACCCTCTCACTCCTCCCTCACCTACACCACCACCCTCTCACTCCCCCCTCACCTACACCACCACCCTCTCACTCCCCCCTCACTTATATATATACTTCCCTCTTCTCCTACTCCCTCAATCCTCCACCCTTAGGTTATATCTCCCGTTTTAATGTATTGTTGACTCTTCTCTTCGTCTATCTATACTTTCCCTATTATTATTCTTCCTCTTCTTATCTCCGCCATTTGCAGTAGTTGGTGATCCAGTCTATCAGTTTTCCTTATCGCAGTTCTTCCTCGCTTCTTTGATCGTCTGACTCTCGTCTCTACTCCATCATCATACCATTCTCTTCCTCACTACCACACTCCTTCATTACCACACTCCCTCACTACCACACTCCTTCACTACCACACTCCCTCACTACCACACTCCCTCACTACCACACTCCTTCACTACCACACTCCTTCACTACCACACTCCCTCACTACCACACTCCCTCACTACCACACTCCTTCACTACCACACTCCCTCACTACCACACTCCCTCACTACCACACTCCTTCACTACCACACTCCCTCACTACCACACTCCCTCACTACCACACTCCTTCACTACCACACTCCCTCACTACCACACTCCCTCACTACCACACTCCCTCACTACCACACTCCCTCACTACCACACTCCCTCACTACCACACTCCTTCACTACCACACTCCTTCATTACCACACTCCCTCACTACCACACTCCCTCACTACCACACTCCCTCACTACCACACTCCCTCACTACCACACTCCTTCATTACCACACTCCCTCACTACCACACTCCCTCACTACCACACTCCCTCACTACCACACTCCCTCACTACCACACTCCCTCACTACCACACTCCCTCACTACCACACTCCCTCACTCGTACCATAACCTTTTCTTCATTACCTGCTCCACTCCCCCTCCCCGAGCTTTCTTTTCCCTCCCACTTTCTTTACTTTCGTCCTTTTCTATTCACCTTTCTTTCTTATCTTCCTTCTCTATCTCGCTCCTACCATTTCACTCTCTCACTCCCTCCCTCTCACCCCCTTTTTTCACCACATGTTTTTTTTCTATTCCCACTCCATGTTCCCACTCCTCTTCCTTTCTTCCTCTTCTTGTCACCATCCCTCTTCCCTCTTTTATTCTCTCGTGACTTTCATTATCACTATCTCCTCCTCCTTCCTCTATCTCTCTCTTCCATGGACGTTCACCTCCACTCACTCTTCCTCCTCTCCTCCACATAAATTGTCAGGAGGGGTTGTGGAGTGGCACTGTGAGAGGTTGTGGAGTGGCACTGTGAGGTTAGCTGAGAGGACTGGCACCCAATGGTCATTAATGTGGGCACCCTGCTGTTAGTGTGACCCTGTTTCTGCTCTCTCTTTCTCTCTCTGTCTATCTGTTTCTGTCTGTCTGTCTGTCTGTCTGTCTGTCTGTTTTTTGTCTCTGTCTCTCTAAGATTAGCTGTGCTGAAGCCATTAACATATGCGTACATACCCCCCTTATAAAAGACTCCTATATAATTGTATAATGTACCCCTCCTAGTGACCTACAATATAGATTAGCCAGGTCCTTTGATGCCAGCCAGGTCCATTGATGCCAGCCAGGTCCTTCACAGCCAGGTCCTATAATGCCAGCCAGGTCCTTCAAAGCCAGGTCCTATAATGCCAGCCAGGTCCATCATAGTCAGTTCGTATATTACCAGCCGGGCACTATATACTGTACCGTCAACTAGCCCCCCTAGTGCTTCAAATATTACAGAGGTTAGGGCCGGGGAGGGAGGGAGTCTGGGCTGACGAACCAAACACTTTTTCTCCCTCACTCTCACCCTTCCTCACTCCTACCCTCCATCACTATCACCCTTCCTCACTATCACCCTCCCTCACTCCCACCCTCCCCCAATCCTACCCTCCCTCTTACCCTCCCTCACTTCTACCCTCCCTTACTCCCACCCTCCATCATTCCCACCCTCCCTCACTCCCACCCTCCATCACTCTCACCCTCCCTCAATCCTACCCTCCCTCATTCCCACCCTCCATCACTCTCGCCCTCCCTCACTCTCACCCTCCCTCACTCTCACCCTCCATCACTCCTACCCTCCCTCACTCTCACCCTCCCTCACTCTCACCCTCCATCACTCTCACCCTCCATCACTCTCACCCTCCATCACTCTCGCCCTCCCTCACTCCCACCCTCCCTCACTCATCTCGCGGGCTCAAAGGCAAGGGATAACTCGTAATAATCCGAACTAGATGATCTGTCTCTCTCAGGTTTGCCCAAGTCTCTTCTGATACAGTCGACCAACCTGCCACCCGCTGCTGCTGTTAGTGTCACCTGCCACCGCCCGCGTCTTCATCACAATCTCAAACACCAGCCACCACCACCACCACCCACTACTACAACAACCATCACTCACAACTCACCCCATCATCCACCCCTCAATATCCACCCCTCTACCACCACCCACAACCCATCTTATAACCAAACACAATCCACCCCACCACCACCATCCACAACCCACCTCTCTACCACCATCCACAACCCACCTCTCTACCACCATCCACAACCCACCCCTCTACCACCAGGTCTTCCATTTAGTTCTTGATCTTCCTGGTCGTCCATTTAGGTTCCAGTCTTCCATCACAATACACACACACACACACACACACACACACACACACACACACATTACCATATTTAACACATCAGAAATCCGTCCGTTTTTTAGTCAAACGTTTTTTCCTTCACATCTCATCTCACTCTGTCGCCCTCATTTCCCACACTGTGTCATCTCCCAATGGTTAGTCATATATCCAAGTTCATCTCTGCTGCTTCAACTCCTCAAGTCGTTCTGTTAATGCACACCCTTGTTTCACTCACTCACTTACTCACTCCTAAAGCAGATCTTTCGTTCTCTGATAGTCTCTTGTCACTGGATCTGAAGCCTCGAATTCCGTCCTTTCATCTTTTTTCTTTTTATTTCTCAGTATCATCAAGTTTTTAAGATCTCAAGAATTCTTTTTTGATATCAGGACGACTGATTATTCCTTCACCTTGACGGAAAGGAACTTAAAGTGATTCTCAGGCCACTGGTACTTGAAACTCTCGATGAAGTCTTCTCGGCCAATTGCATCTCACACTATTGTTTATGTAAAAAAAAATCCATCACACACACACACACACACACACAAAAAAAAAAAAAATAAATAAATAAATAAACTAAAACAAAAATAATCCCACAGGCATATATCATCCCGCCTTTTCCTAGTGGTAATTCTTTTCAGGAATAAACCAAGACGTGTTTTAGTGCCTACCATTTGTCTCACGAACGTCCACTGTCACTAGGTTCTTCTTACTTCCATTAGTAGAGCTTCCCTTCATAGTCTGTTCCAACTCTTCTACTAGTTCAACCTGTGTAAATTCTCTTCCTTAAACAATATCATTAACTCACTCTAATACACCAAGCCTCTACAATCTACATATGTTCCGTCTTTGAAGTTACATGAAAACAAAAATAAAGACATAAATATCAATGTTTTTCTATAGTTAACCTTTATAAACGTAATTTCTTCGTATTTGTGCGTGAGATGAGGTGAGGTGGGGTGAGGTGAGAGTAAGACAAGTGGCGAGGTGAGGGTAAAACTAAGTGGTGAGGGAAGAGTAAGTAAGATTTCTAAATGGAATTACAGTGAAAAACTCTACAATCTACGGGAAACTGTGCTGGATGGAGACACTGGCTATGTTTACACTTTCAACACTATAACGAATGATGTTTTCCCTTCAATCAAAAAACAACCAAAGAAGTTGAAAGAAGCACAGGAGGGATAGTGTTAAAATCTCGTTAATGTTAATATTTGTTTAAGTTTATTGCTAAGATAGTTTCCACGAAAATAGTGATAATACAACACCACCCCTCTCAAAGTATTCTCCCATGAAGGTATGTTCTGACACCAAGGAGCAGATGACTTCTTGGAAATATATTGTGTACATTACAGTTGTTTAATGTTCTCTGATTAATGAGCAATAGGAATTATTATAGGTGTTGCATATGGCGCGTGGTGACTAGAAAATAATTAAAGATCCCGTGGTTGAAGATAATTACCTACATATAAAAGATTACTGGTGTTACTATAATATTTCAACCAATAATCATGTGGGATGATTTACACAAAATCTAAGTATTTGTGTTATAATAGAGAAAAATTCCATGAAATAAGAAATTGCAAGAAATAACCATTAGAATTTTTAGTCGTTGTTTAGAGAATTCAATTAGTTTGGACATGGACTGGCTTCTGAGGAGTTAAAAGAATTAATCTGACTTTTTATGGCAAACAGTTGATGAGGAAGACTGAGATTTCATTTGAAGCTGTAGACTTGATTCACTGTAGTTGAGGATCTATGTGTTAACTGGTCTCTATTAACACACAAAGGAAAGTTTACTGATATTTGATCCGAGATTCTGGGATGAAGATTGGGAAGGTATCGATTGTCTCCCACAAAACTGGATCAACATAGTGCGTTTCTTCCTCAAAGTTATAGCTGATTGGCTGTTGTAAATCTGTCCGATTTTGTCCTGCAATAATGTTTAATTTTTAATGGGTTTATTCATAATCGTTGGATTAACCGCGTCTGACGAGAAAGATATTTGGCTGAATTATATATAGATACATACATTCATTACTTCATACATGAGCAGGTAGGAAGTTTATCAGATAACTTATACATGAATTAACTGTTAAGCTCTTGTAGCAAATCACGCTTTCGGAGGACGCATTTAACACATACTTATTTTTACCCACGATAAGGAATAATTAGACAAATACTAAATTATGCAAAAATTTACATTTTAAAAGATCAGAATCACATTGAAATATTACACAGCCCCTGGATGAGTGTGACTGACTGTGGAGCTTGGCCACTCAGCCGTCAGCAGAGGCAGGAAATATGAAGTTGTTCCCAGTCATATTTCCCGCCTTTGCTGAAGGCCGTGTAATATTTCAATGTAATTTTGTTCCGTGTAATAACAAAACAGGAATTTTGGGAGACTGAAGATCTGAATAATTGTTTTGCAAATAGATTTCTGTAAGTTGTCCTGCCTGAGTCGTCGTCATTCTTGCACTGAAAGGTTGCTGTTTGATGTCACTGTATGGCTGATAGTGCAGGAGAATATGTGTGACAAAAAGCTAACAGTTACTAGTTGTATGTGTATTTGTTCAGTGTTATTCTCAAGGTACAGTAGAAGTGCAGAGTAGTGTGGCCAAGGTGACGTGATCTGAGAACTACTGGGAGAAATAAGAAGATCAGGTATCACTCACTCACTCACTGACTCACTCACTCACTCACTCACTCACTCACTCTCCTCTTTTCACCTTGCTCTCCCTTTCCTACTCTTCTTTTCCTCCCTTTTCCTTTACCTGTTGCTTTTCTCCTTCCTCCTTGCCTCTCTTTTCTACCCATCTTCTCCCATCTCTTCTCACTCTTCCCATCTTCTCCCCGCCCTTCATTGTCTCCTCTTTTGCTCCTTCTCCCTCATTCCTTCCTCTTTTGAACCCCATCCTCCTACTCCCCCTTCCTTCACTCCCTCCTCTTTCGATCCTCCCCCTTCATTCCCTAACTCCCCCCTCCTCCTCCCGCATTCCCTCCTCATCCTCCTTCATTCCACTATCCTTTGCCTCTCCTCCTCCTCGTAAAGCCATAAGAAGCAGAGCACCAGGGTAAGGAAGGAGCCAGGATCTAGACATTAATCGGTATATCTATGACAGAGCGCCCTCCCCCAGCCAACAGGGAGCCAATATCCCCCTCCACTAAAGACCTCTCCTCTGGATTCTCAATTTTCCTCCGCTATCCGTCAAAATATTTCCCTTTAAATCGTCATTGAAGGAAAAAAATATATCTCATTACTGGTGTAGTCTATAGGTGGATTTTCGACGCCATTTGAATGTCATAACCATAGTGTGGATATATATATATATTTATTTATCCCATAACTATTTTTTTCCGGATTTATATATATTTTTTTTTCAGAACCATAATTTTTTCCCTGGCTGTCAAATTGTTCACATCTTAAATTTTTACCTGTCAAATTTTCCCCGAATCAAGTTATTCTCTAACCTTCAAAAATTTTCCCTAACCATAAGGAAAAACATCTAATTATTGTCGAGTCACAGAACATCAAAGGGTGTTACATAATTAGTTTTCCATAATTGCGTTAAAAGGAGATTTCTAATTCTAATAGACCTTAAAAATGAAATTCTACAACCATTTAACCTCTAAATTTGAGTCGCTTATTACAGTACATCTAGATTTTAGGTGAGCATCTGTAAATTAGCCACGATAGATTATTTCACATGATGATTAACCACCCTCATGTTACTTAGATTTGGTTAGATTAGGTTAGGCTAGGTCATGTTTGGTTAGGTCATGTTTATTACGGTTTGGTTTAGTTCGGTTACGTTTGGTTTAGTTTGGTTTAGTTTGGTTAGGTCATGTTTGTTGCAGTTTGGTTTGGTTAGGTAAAATAAGATAGGATGCGGCGTCAAATTCCCTTGCGATCCATTGCCTGGTTTTCTATCATTAAAACTCTTCCTGCGGTGTAAATCTACCACCCAACAAAACTATTCAATCACTATCAACAACAATCACCATCATCAACAACAATTATCATCAACCACAATTATCATCAGTATCAACAACAATCATCTTTACTATCAACTATCAACCACAATATTTTTTTCCACTTCCTTCCGTGTCTAGCGAGAAGCGAACACAAATATTCCTTTAACAATAACCAAAAGATTACAAGAGTATCAGATTGACCTTTCCTGTGTCATTAACCTTAAAAACAGCATCGAAAATTAAAATAAAAACCAGGACATTAACATTGACCTTTCCCTTGTCGTCACATTAACCTATACAAGCAAGAATTACAGGATTATGGCATTATATGATGGACTTTACGTGCGTCGTTATACTAACATCAATACCTAATAGTGTTTTATGGTGTACATCTTAGACGCAGTGGTTCCCAAACATGGGGTCGCAAGATGCATCATAAGAGGTCGCATAAAAGGTCATGGGGTCGATGGGGTCCCACTGTCCAGGTGTCAAGGACTGAAGGACGTGGCCGACAGGTGCTGTCTCGTTGAGTCGGGACCATAAATTATGGTCAAGGGAATGATGCAGTTACTCTCCTTGTGTCAAGTCAGGTCACGCCAGGGAAGGCGAACTCTGATGACACGTTATGCAACAGAAAATTCACACTCCTACCTATGAATTGTTCACAGCTCACTGCACTCTGTACTTCCCATGGATGCAGACAAAAAATGGCAGCAAATTTCAATGATAGATTCCTTGAGTTGCTTACTGAATCTTTAGATTTTGTTCAGTTTCTGTTCAAGACAGATGTAAAACAGTGTGGGTTTTTTGTCCTAGAAATAGCAAAATTACTGGCTGACAATGAGGCAAGGGTGATATTTGCCGTCTATGATGACATATCAATGTTTTGGGTTATTTATAAACTTGACATTCAGCAGTTAAAAATAATGCTATTAAGGTTCTGATATAATTTGGAAGTCTGTGAGGAAGCTTTCTCGTCAATAGTGTTTATAAAAAATTATCACCGTAACCGTATATCAAACTTAAACCTAGAGAATTGTGTGATATGGTGTTTAATCACATAATTATAATCCCAGTTAACATAAAATTTATTAAATGATAATGCACACACGATACATATGAATTATGACTGAAGAAAATTAATTGTATGATGATGCACACATGACATATGAAATACGTACAGTATGGCAGAGATGTAACTAAGAAAATTGCATGTCGCGCTGCTTGACCAGGTATGTAATTGAATCCCCACGTATAGAACGACAAATAGTCATACGTCACCTATTAAACATGACAGAGTTGTAGCCTGTTTCTGCCAGTGTTTACTTTTAGATCTTCTGAATTTGTAATACATTTTCCTTACTTGTTTTTACAGATTAATGCGTATATTAATATGTTCGTATTTACTAGACGAGGTGGCAATGGAAAATGCTTGGGAACCCCAGTGTTGAGCAGACAGTCAGGTCTTTCTTCCCGTCCTTCATAACCCACAGGTCTTACCTTACATGCGGGAAGACCGGGAGGAGGAAGTGGTCTTATGGGGTTGGACGGCTACGAGGCCGGGATGTAACGCTACGAGGCCGGGATGTAACGCTACGAGGCCAGGATGTAACGCTACGAGGCCAGGATGTAACGCTACGAGGCCAGGATGTAACGCTACGAGGCCAGGATGTGAAGCTTTATGCATGATGCCTGGATGTGATGTATCGAGACAAGGGTGTGGT
Organism: Homarus gammarus; assembly: GCA_958450375.1. Classification (NCBI taxonomy): domain Eukaryota; kingdom Metazoa; phylum Arthropoda; class Malacostraca; order Decapoda; family Nephropidae; genus Homarus; species Homarus gammarus. The sequence continues at coordinate 10,266,504 of CAUDMG010002538.1, forward strand.
GACGCTACGAGGCCAGCCAGGTTTTAACTGACACACACACACACACACACACACACACACACACACACACACACACACACACACACACACACACACACCAGTAATAAACAAAAAGAAAAATGCAGTTGTTGTATGTTAGTGAGTCTCCTTCTTATCACGGAGACTCTGCATTCATGACACATCCGCCCGGGTCCTGCCTGCTCGCCCACCCACCTCCCTCCTCGCCCTGGGAAGTGAGCAGATGCGTTTTAAGGGATTTATGAAACGAGGTGGAGAGCAGCTGGAGGTAAGACTTTGCTTCTGTCCTCCAGTTAAGATATTCAATTCAAGGAAGGAAATTTAACAGAGGAAGAAACATCAGTGGTTATTGGTCTTTATGTTTCAATACAGTAATGCCAGTTATGTTTATGGCAGGTAAGTTGAGCAGGTAAAACAAATATTAACTCTTCCTTTTTTTTTTTAAGTTTATTGATCGACTCTCAGTGTGACTTATTCTACGTGTATGTTGTGTTGTTTTCAGTCTTATTAGTATTTCATCTATATGTAATTTTTTTCTTAGTGTCATAACCTTTACTTTATACACTAGGTTGGCTGATTGTGGTATTATATCCACTACCATCTCCCTCTCTCACACCACCACTACCACCACCATCACTCTCACTCTCTCTCACACCTACCACCACTACCACCATCACTCTCACACCTACCACTACCACCATCACTCTCACACCTACCACCACTACCACCATCACTCTCACACCTACCACCACTACCACCATCACTCTCACACCTACCACTACCACCATCACTCTCACACCTACCACCACTACCACCATCACTCTCACACCTACCACTACCACCATCACTCTCACACCTACCACTACCACCATCACTCTCACACCTACCACCACTACCACCATCACTCTCACACCTACTACCACCACCACCACCACTCTCTCTCACTACACTCACCGAATAAATATGTTTTTTTCTAGTGGTTAAATCGTTCTTCTCAGCAGTGATGTCAAACTGTGCAAACATAACACTGTCATTACTCGTTGACTGTCCTATACGGGTCACTGACAATGTTAATTCGTGATGACAGTCTTCACGTAGCTGTGTGAGGACAAGTGTCGCTTACTGGCAATTGTAGAATCTCCTTGTTATCAAATATATATGAAAAGCCCGACAGAATGGTATGATTCGGACACTTCAACCAAGAAATAGCGTAATGTAATCTGTTCCAAGGAGAGAACATTGATGCCACTTTAGCAACCAGATCTCAGTAACTATTCAGACAAAGCTACAATACTGACACTTACATAGTCCTGTACCTGTAATTCTACCATCAATGATTCTGTGTAACTGTCCGAGACGTTCAGACGTGACAATGCATGGGTAAGATGCCAGGGGGAACAACATTACAGATATAATATGGCATACCTTATCTTCTTAAGTAACTTCTATGTCGGAAAATAAAAGACTAACGCATAATAAACAACAGGATTCTGACTGACCAAAGTTACGGGGACTTACAATAAGCTTCAGTTCAGATCCCTGTTGCTAGGAGAGGAACCAATTATATTACTGCACTAAAAGCCATCGCCTCTGCCCAAAGTGTAGAATTGTGCAAGTCTTCAGCATCAAGATAAATGGTTGCTCCCAGCACTACACCTAATAGGGCTCTAGTCACAGCGTTAAAGACAGCACAGTGAAATTATCCCTCTAGGAATCTCCATATAAAAGCCTAATATAACAACACAACCCAATACTTTCGTCACTTCACGCCATAAAGACCCATTCTATGCCCTGCGTCCCACATATAACCATAATCTTCCAATATCTTTTAATATTACACATAATCTCTCCCCTTTCCATAATCATACTGTTCTTTCACACACCTTAGGCGAGTTCTCCCACCACCACTACACTATGCCCAGCCTATATCATCCTACACTCATCAGTATCTCAAGCCGTAATCATCCATCATATCAACACTATGGCCAAATATGATACCCTATACAAGAATGATTATAATTATCTACCATTACAACAATATAGCCCAACTCTCTCATCCCTTCAGGCCATAGTGTTCCCATAACCCAGCACATGGCCATAGTGTTCCCATAACCCAGCACATGGCCATAGTGTTCCCATAACCCAGCACATGGCCATAGTGTTCCCATAACCCAGCACATGGCCATAGTGTTCCCATAACCCAGCACATGGCCATAGTGTTCCCATAACCCAGCACATGGCCATAGTGTTCCCATAACCCAGCACATGGCCATAGTGTTCCCATAACCCAGCACATGGTCTATCTCTCTCCATCACCCGCGTCAATAAAACCTGCCATCTCTCGCTACTCTCATGATGATGCAGCAGAACTCTCTCTCTCTCTCTCTCTTCTTCACCACAGATCAGGTAGTCAACATTTATTCTGTTTTGATATAGAACTTCTTTTCAATAGATACAATGTTAGGTTATCAGAGTATACAGTCAACACAGTTTTTGTTTTGTTTTTCTGTGATGTGAGTGAAATGTTTACGCCTTGATCCGACGTTAAATAAAGTCAGCTCAATACTATTCGTCCATGTTGTTGCCCTGTGAGCCTCTACCTTTAACTGCAGTCGTGTAAAAGTCCGGGTTATATAGTTTACCGCCAGCTATGCTTTTGCAGATTATTAAATTCCAGGCAAAACCGATTTGTTGGTCCAGGCAATACACGCATCTAGATTAAATCTGCCTCGCCAGCACCGGGAAGGAATGTACAGTACAGTAGAGGGATCTGATGGTGTGGTGCTGGAGCAAGGTTAATAAACCTAGATGGCGGTATTATGTAGAGTGAGAGTACGTTCACCGTCAGGAGGAGCTGGGAGTCCTAGTAAACACCTTCAGTACACTGTATTGCAGGAATGTTACCAACTAAAATTAATCCTATTCCACCAGTTCCTGTTCCTTCAGTTACTCTCTATTGTTATTTCCGATCGTCTTCCTTCTCCCCGTAAATAAAAAAAAAAATTATCGTCACTCCTTCAATTCTGGGATAAACAATGTAAAATTTACCAGGGTTGAGTCCAAGATGCCGACACTAATTACATTGTTTCCTTCAGTTGGATCAGAAGCCCAACAATTCTACTACGTATATTTTGATACGCTGTTTGAGAATATTTAGACTAATTAGACGACAATAAGCATAAATGCACACCTTTACAATACAGTAGGCCGGAGGAATTGTACAATTTTTTTTCATTGTATGGGTATCGAATGTCATACAAGTGCCTAATTTTGTGAGTTTTGCTCCATTAATGAATAGTAATTCAATCAAAACAAAATAGAACTTGAAAAAAAAAACTATAATCACAAAACAACAATCCAGACCAATCTTGTTTATTATATATCTGACCTTTTCTAACAAGGTGTCAAAGGTCACCAACCCCACAAGTAGGGCAAAATGAGAATGAACATAGACTAATGGGCAGATATTGACTCCATTACCTCCTGATATCCTCTAGGGTAAGGAAAGGATAAGTTAGGTGAAACTTTGACCAAGAACCAGGATGAACGTCAGATCTCGTGGCATATTACCCACCTGAAGACTAATTTGATCCCCTACACTGGTAGATGGACTCCCTAACTGTACCTGTTAATGTAAGATTTATAACTGAGGCTTCCTAACTGTACCTGTTAATATTAGACATTTAACTGAGGCTCCCTTACTTCAACTGTTAATATCCACAAACCAAAAAGATTCCCTAGTTGGTTCTGTTAACACCACAATCATAAACGAGACCTCCCTATATGTTATGAAGGAGACTTTAGCACTATACCTCCCTGATTATGCCATTAACCTGAGAACGCTCCATCCACACGACCGAACGTGTCCTCTCCTCCATCTCACTAAATAGGAATTACCATTTCTCTCTGGCACTTAAGCTGCTGTCACTCTAGGTACATTAAGTCGCACTAATATTTCATACTAAAACACACCTTGAGGAGACACATACACAGCACCTCCTTGCATTATGTTACCTGCTGTTCTTCCTCCTCCCGTTACTTCACCTGCTGTTCCTCCTCCTCCTCCTCCTCCCACCTTTACGTCACCTGCTCCTCCTCCCCCCATTACGTCACCTGCTGTTCTTCCTCCTTCCCCCATTAAGTCACCTGCTGTTCTTCCTCCTCCCCCAATTACGTCACCTGCTGTTCCTATACTCACTCATACACAACCTGCCTTATACACTGCCTCATACACAGCCTGCCTCATACACAACCTGCCTTATACTGCCTCATACTCAACCTGCCTTATACTGACTCATACACAACCTGCCTTATACTGCCTCATACTCAACCTGCCTCATACTGACTTATACTCAACCTGCCTCATACACAAAATAATGTACAGTTCTCTACCTTGGTGAGAGATATCGTGAATTTTTATCTCCGTCTCTCCACTCATCGTCTCTCCCACTCGCTTATCTCTTACCAACCCGGAGTCTCTCACATCCATCCATCTCTCGCTCTCTCTCTCTCTCTCACCCATCAGTCTCTTACTTCCGCCTTATCTTATCTCATTCCTACCTCCCCCACAGCTACTTCCCGGTTCTCTCTCCCTTTCTTCCTCGTTTTCGCCGCCTCCTCCTCCTTTCCCCTCCCTTCCTACTCTCTTATTTCCTCCTCTTCCTTTCCCACTTTCTTATCTTATCTCCTCCTCCTCCTCCTCCTGCTCTTGTTCATCTTTATCGATTTAATCTCCCTCTCTCTCCCTCTCCTCTACTTACCTCTCCCAGCACCTCAACCCTGACATAACCTGACCCTAGTTCCCCTCCCTCCCACACCATCCCTTCCCCTCCTACACTCTACCCATCCCTTCCCACACTATCTCCTCCCTCCCACACCCTACCCAACCCCTCCCACACAGCTCTGAGGAACAACAACCATTACCCTAGACACAGAGGCTGACGCCGTGGTATTATGAGGTGATAAGTAGCTGTCTGGGGGAACTTATCCTTGTCTGGGAGGGAGATAACGCCTAGATAACGGTGCTTCCTCAACCTACACACACACACACACACACATATACGTACAAACATACACACGTACACTTACACATATACACACACAGCAATCTACCCATTTACATAAAAAGCGCATATGTACACACACACGTACGTAAAACAGACATACACACACACACATATATTTGTATCCACTTACACACTTGCATACACAAACACATACAGCTTACACACACACACACACACACACACACACACACATACATATTCCAGCCAGAGTAAAGAAACGTCCAAGTAGGCAATACCTGAGTCACAAATTACCTGGCTGAATACCTGCTCTTAGGTGCACTACAGGTGAGACCCACAACACTCACTTACCTGGATGTGAGAGTATAGTTATTATATCCAGAGAGAGAGAGAGAGAGAGAGAGAGAGAGAGAGAGAGAGAGAGAGAGAGAGAGAGAGAGAGAGAGAGAGAGAGAGAATTACTCGTAGAAATAAATGGTCAAATGAACTTATATTAGAACTATCTCTCTCTCTCTCTCTCTCTCTCTCTCTCTCTCTCTCTCTCTCGATCTAAATTGTGGTATAGTGGTCAGCATACTCACCCTCGCAGGCAAGTGACCCCAGGTTCGATATCCGGGTAGCGTTACACAAAAGGCCAATTTCTTCACGCCATTTAGGAACCTGGATTAATCGTTAACCAGTGCAGTTTGTGACTTGTCCGGTCTTCCTGGGTTATTTCTTTATACAAGGGGGGGGGGGGGGACCATACAGCTCGTTTAACACAGGGTGTTGTGCTGGCGACAGCTTCTAAAATAAATTCACGCTTAGGTGACCTTATGATCGGCCAACCTTGAACACGAAAGACAACCATTACTATTTTTTCACCGTGTAAATAATTCTTTCTCATACGTCCTCTCTTTCTCTCTCGCTATTTCAACCATGAAAGTCAAGTTTTAACCAGGAAAGTCATGTTTTAACCAGGAAAGTCATGTTTTAACCAGGAAAGTCATGTTTTAACTAGGAAAGTCATGTTTTAACTAGGAAAGTCATGTTTTAACCAGGAAGTCATGTTTTAACCAGGAAAGTCATGTTTTAACTAGGAAAGTCACGTTTTAACCAGGAAAGTCATGGTTTAATTCTGAATGGTTAGGTTATGTCAGTCTCCCTTATTCAACTGGTAACAGACAGAGCTTGATACATATACAATGACGTGACTATGTGGCATTACCAACCACTATGAGTTCTGACGTTCTCTTGGATGTGTAGTGACGTTATGTAGTGACGTCACCTTTATTAAGAGAGTTGGTGACGTTATGTAGTGACGTCACCTTTATTGAGGGAGTTGGTGACGTTATGTAGTGACGTCACCTTTATTGAGGGAGTTGATGACGTTATGTAGTGACGTCACGGTTATTGAGGGAGTTGGTGACGTTATGTAGTGACGTCACCTTCAATGAGGGATATAGGGCTTTAATTCTGTCATCAACTTTCTTACGTAATATTTCATCCAAGAAAATTGTGTTACCTAACGTGGTGGAATAAAATACGAGTTTCCTTCCCTATCGTAACATCTTAAGTTTACATGGTCACCTGTTTAATGTACCTGTGTGTGTCTACTGTAGTTGGTAATCCTTTATCGTTATCATACTTGACTTCTGTAGCTGGTGTGTTTTTAGAGTAACACTGAGGTCAGGTTCTTCACGTGTTTATAATTACTAACTTATTATTGTCAGATTCGTACATTTATTAAAATCCTCCCCAAAATTTATAAATCTGTTACCTTGAAATGTTCCCCCCCAGCAGACATATGAGCAGAGGAGTGTAAACAAGAGGAATATTTTATCATTGAAGTACACTGGTTGACAAGTTCTGTGTGATCTAGAAACATATGGACATAGTAGACTGGTGGACTTGAGAATCACAACAGAGAAGTATTGAATGTGGGAGTTAAATTTTCGTATCTTTTATAAACACAGATAATTTAACATCATTAACCTTTAAGCTTAAAAAGGAGATGTGAAAGTTGTTCTGACTCATAGAAAACAAAGTGGAAATTAAGTTCATGATGCCGAACAGGGAAAGTATTCCATATTTTTTTTATTTTCTTTAGTCATATTTATCAGACGTGGCCGCGGTGAACCTTTGGGGTGAATGACATGATGAGATCTCTTCAGGGTGTGACTGGAGGCGGTCAGTATCGTTCTCTTGTCTCGAGTCTGTTGAGGCAGTGAAGCGTGAAGCAGATCTTTGTGTGACAGTGAAGTAATATTTCAGAATTAAAGACAAAAATAACTAAATTATCTTTAAAATACGAAAAAAAAAAAAATCTACCACAGCTTCGTTTCCTTCTTGAGAGGAACTGCCAGCCAGCCAAATCCTGGACCCACACCATGACAAGACTCACCTGTAGGCTATAAGGTTCATGTCCACATCTTCCGTCATAAATAAGTTATGACCTGGACCAAGAAAAGTCCAGAAGAGAAAGAAAAAAAGAACGAAAACAAGAGAGGAAAACATCTTGTCTCCCTACAGCGACGGGAGACTTGATAATGACATTAATTGTGATATTTCTCTTTCCTTATTGACCTTTTGACCTTTTCCAGCTTTATGAACGATGGTCGGAGGCAAGACTGACACTAACCTAACCTAACCAATAATAATGGCAATTATTATTGGTTATTATTGGATAGGAGGGGAGGGGAGGGGAGGGGAGGGGAGGGGAGGAGGGTTTGTCTGATCGCCAGACTTTCACCTGTCGTGGCTCCGGTTACTTTGGAGGGAGTGGAAGGAATTACTTTTTCTGACTGTACTGTACATCTATCTATATATATACGCACACACACTTGTATATGTACACATGCACACATACATACTGTACACATTATAAACACACACATAATATGCACATATGAATACAAATTTATCCCAGCTGACAAATCACATTTCGTCAAGGAGTTGGGTGTCTCTAAGGCATCTATCAGCGCGTCGGTGATTCTGTCATTATCAGCAAGGAGGCTCTCCACCGTGAAGGATTTGACTCTGGCACACATTTTTACTAATAGTATTGTTCGTCATATAGTACACTGAGGTGGGAACAATTACTCGATATACCGTCAGGTGAGGAATGAAGGTGGGATTAATCTTCAACCGTGCAAGCACAACCTCTCCCCTCCTAATGTTCAGTGTATGCCGTGGACCAGTCTTCAATACTTGGCTTGAACTTGTTGCGGTTAAGATTCGTTTTATGTCACTACGGGAAATACGGGAATAAATCATATTCGTTCATAACTTATTTATATAATCAATCTCCCCCGTTATGGCATAAACCACATCTTTACCCTTAGTGTTGATATATTCAGCCCGGCCCACTTCTTCTTCCATCTCATTTTATGTGTAAACTTTCTTAGAGACAGACATCGCAGTGGCTCCCAAGGTACTCTTTTGGTACCTTTGAGCTCCGCCGCGGATTTGGCTAGCCGGTCTGCACTTACATTGTCTGCATGGTTAAGGTTACAATGTCTGGGCACCCACACCAAGGAAATGCTTTTGGCAGTTGAGTGGAGTCTATTGATAATGTTGCCTTGTATGTCATTCATTTCTATTTGGCCACTTTTTATTAATTGAAGAACTGACATAGAATCTGAAAAAATCCACTATCGGAACTGTTTACATAAGCAATGGCCTTGTGAATAACTCCCAATCTGCTTTCTTCATATTAAATCGAATTTCCGGCATCCAGTGGGTCGACATCGTAAAAAATGAAAAACTGGAATTGAAGATAAAGTTCGTTATTTGCTCCCTTCTCCCATCACTCCTTTCACGGAGCCTCCCAAGTGTGGTGTCTAGCATTGAAATCACCCATAATGAGGCGCTTGCTGGGAAGTGCCTCACAGGGGTTTCAAGCTCATATCCAGCGGCCTTGCAGGATGGACATAGACGGAATAAATAATAGACGGAACATATAGCTACATAAATTGGCGCGTTGACATAAATCGCGACGTCTCTTCCGTTATCTTTCCTGTATGATGTATGTACAAGAATAGTTGGTGACGATGGAGGGTTATCCTGCCCCAACACTAGTGTCTCTTGCAGACAGGAGACGTCAACACAGTACATGGAGTGACTTCAAAATCGAAAATTGAGCGTTTTATCTCAGATCACTTCAACAATTCCACCGTAAAGTAGTAAGATTTAAGAGTTTAGGCTGCAAGATTTTGTCACAGATATCGTGAAAGTTTTTATCAGTAGAGGTATTAGAGACCGATTTCGTCTTGTTGTTTGATTTCTTCAGAGCAATTATGATTTTGTCGTTCATTGTCAAATATGTTGAAATTCTCGTCTGTCTGGGTGGAGACGCTGATCATCTGCACCTCAGTCGTGGCCATCTGGGCAGACGAGACATCAGGTGTAGGGGTTGAGTTCCCTCCACCTGTTTCCTCGCCTGCTTATGGTCGACCTTTGAAGTGCAGCCACCTGACAGATCTCATACGCCTTGCAGACCTCGCAGGTGTGGCCAGAAGCAAAATGATCTTCTTTGCAGGTATTACACTTCAGGGTGTCAGACATGCATTCTCTCTCGTCATTACCATAATAACCACAGCACGAACATACGTCAGTGTTCCTGCAGTTCTTCATGATGTATCCAAACTTCTGGCAATTAAAACAACGCAATGGGAAGGGATGTAGAGTCGGGTGTCTACCTCCCAACCCAAGGCAACGGACCATATCTTGCGTCTCGATTCATTGACAACTTTCGTGAAAAATATAGCATCAGCAACGTCTTGATCACTCATACACCCAACAATAATTTTTCCTCTATACAGGTATACAGGAACTGGGGTGTACGTAGGCTTGAACTTCAAGAGTATGGCGTACTTTGATCACCATGGCGTGTCTGACTAGGCTAATGCATTTAATTTCAACTTATAGTTCTGAATTTCACAGACTTTGAACATTTTTCGCATCACCAATGATATCCTTAATGTATTTGGAGATAACAAATGCATTACTCATGTAAAAGGTTAGGTTGGATTTTGAACGATAATTATAGCCTCCCATGGGGCTAGAGATAGGATGGTAACACACCACCCCTTAAAAGAGTACAAATAAGCTAAAATAGGAGACTTTTATGAGTTAACAGGATATCTGAAAAGGTCGGCTGTCGGACCCTGTTGTGTACGGAGAGGGACACCACCACTTGAAATAGCTCCACAACCATTCAAAAAGGTCCCTTTGTGGTACTGCTCGCAGGGTTCGGGTAATTCATCAAAAGGGTCGCTTGGAGCTATCCAGGAGACCTATTAAGGCGGCGTCGGCGTCGTGATGTCGCAGCCACAGGCCCAACTCATTACGCTGATTGGACGTGTAAGGACGACACTAGCGCTCCAGCAGAGTAGTGGAAAAGTTACAATAACGAATATAATAATAATAATAATAATAATAATAATAATAATAATAATAAGTGGCCCCCGACAGGAGATTGTTCGTGACAGTCTGAAAATGAGTACCAGTAAGGCCTATCATAGTAAGGTTGCACTAATGAGCCATTGATGATTGATGCCGAGATATTGATTAATGATCAAGAACGAGACACGAGGGAAGAGAGAGGTGAGGAGGAGGTGAGGGGCGGTGGGGAGGGGAGGAATAGGTGACGGGGGAGAAGAAGAGGTGACGGGGGGAGGAAGAGGTAAGGGGTTGGTAGGATGGGGAGAGAGAGAGAGAGTGTACTAGATGTCAAGGCGAACATTAAAGAGACACAACTGACAGTCGTTATTGTCTTCATTGTGATAGTTGGAGAGAATAACCCACGTCCTCCCTGCTACACGTCCTCCCTGCTACACGTCCTCCCTGCTACACGTCCTCCCTGCTACACGTATGGTCCTCCCTGCTTCACGTAAGGACCTCTCCTGCTACACGTCCTCCCTGCTACACATAAGGTCCTCCCTGCTACACGTAAGGACCTCTCTCTTACACGTCCTCCCTGCAACACGTAAGGACCTCCCTCCTACACGTCCTCCCTGCTACACGTAAGGACTTCTCTCTTACCCGTCCTCCCTGCTACACGTAAAGACCTCCCTGCTACACATAAGGTCCTCCCTGCTACACGCAAGGACCTCCCTCCTACACGTCCTCCCTGCTACACGTAAGGTCCTCCCTGCTACACGTAAGGACCTCTCTCTTACACGTCCTCCCTGCAACACGTAAGGACCTCCCTCCTACACGTCCTCCCTGCTACACGTAAGGACCTCCCTGCTACACATAAGGTCCTCCCTGCTACACGTAAGGACCTATCTCCTACACGTCCTCCCTGCTACACGTAAGGTCCTCCCTGCTACACGTAAGGTCCTCCCTGCTACACGTATGGTCCTCCATACACATAGGGTCATTTCCTACTCTTGACGCAAGTTTCTTCCAGCTCAACATAAGAATCTTCACTACTCGCCGTATGAACCCTTGTTTCTCCACGTAAGAATCTTAATAATTCCAGGTAAGAGGCTTCGCTTTTCGCCAGTAAGACCTTCCCTTTGCTCGACATAGTGTCAGCATCGAATACAAAAACATTTTCACTGACATATATAAGTCATTGTGTCTGTGTGTTTGTCCTCAGTGCAAGTGGTGAGTAAGAAGGTAATGGAAGAGAAGGTAAAGTTTCTTGAGTCTGTGTGTAGGAAGTTATCTAATGGTGAAGGGCAAGTTTAAGGTAAGTCACTGCTCTGGAAGTTCATTAATGAGTGATCCAATGTGTAAAGGAGAAGCGCTTTTATGATATCTTTCCTTATTACGAGTCCTTACACAACTTACACAAGGCTACAAAGTACAGATAGGAGGCGTTGTATAAAAGGTTTGTCTTCTCGTAGCAACAAAAACTTATACCTAATAGTTGTGTCTTATCTCAACCCTTGATGGTGTGTGTGTGTGTGTGTGTGTGTGTGTGTGTGTGTGTGTGTGTGTGTGTGTGTGTGTGTGTGTGTGTGTGTGTGTGTGTGTCAACAAATTATGACGTGTTTGGCTGATGGATGAGGCGGCGTCGTCAGCTGGGTCGCAGTGTGACAATACTGAATAATTTCCATGCAGCCAAAGCCAATGACGAGTATTGGCATGTGAAGTGGTATTCAACATCAAGACACACACACACACACACACACACACACACACACACACACACACACACACACACATACATATGGTTACATTTTCCACTCATTCTATATTTGTGATTGGAATAGAAATCTCTCCTGGAAAAAAAAAAAATAAATATAACCAGCTACTTTATATGACCGACGAGCAGCCTGAGGAACTCGTGTGTGTTTTATTGTGTATATGGGCGTGTTTGTATACCTTCATGCGTATGTATGTATGTATGTATGTATGTATGTATGTATGTATGTCTCTGTGCGTGTGTATATTGCGTGTATGATGGAGGGACACAAACGGTCGTATTATCATAATTTTAAAGTAAGAGAAAAAATATTCAGTGTTAACCCAGCGCTTCGGCCACCAGTTCTAACAACAACACTACATGCCACCACCACCTGCCACCATCACCTACCACCATCACCTGCCACCATCACCCGGTAACGTAACCTGCCACCACCATCTGCCACCATCACCTGCCACCGTCACCTGCCACCATCACCTACCACCACCACCTGCCACCATCGCCTGGTAACGTAACCTGCCACCATCACCTGGTAACGTAACCTGCCACCATCACCTGCTATTATCACCACCTGCCCCCATCAACTACCATCACCCACCACCACCACCCACCTGCCACCACCACTTGCCCCTGTCAACTACCACCACCCGCCTACCTCCACCACCCACCCGCCAACACCCACCTACCACCACCACTTGCCCCTGTCAACTACCACCACCCGCCTACCTCCACCACCCGCCACCACCACCTGCTACCACCATCTAGCACAAAACACGAAAGAAAAATGAGCGAAAAATATCAAAAGGAAGAGTCTTATAAAACTGAGAGAGAGAGAGAGAGAGAGAGAGAGAGAGAGAGAGAGAGAGAGAGAGAGAGAGAGAGCCAGGTTAAGCAAGGTGGTAATTGCAGTAGGGTCAATAGTGGATTTCATGTATATTAGCTTCGTGAATGATGGGCGGAAAAACAGCTCTGGCGACGCTTTACACACACACACACACACGGGTATCACATCCTAGAATTGGAGGCAGCAGGGTGGTGGCTGGCTTGCAACACCCCCCCTCCCCTCCTCCCCCTCCCACCACCTCTATTGTTCTTGTGTCTGACAATGAAAGGACAATGAACTGCGACGCTCTCAGACACGAGATATTACACCGCCCGATATTGTCTCCTTCTGAGCTTTAACTTCCCATCAGTACCAGGACGTGTAAGTGTAGTGAGTCAGTGAACAGTAACAGCCGCCGTTCAAGTGAGTGGTTTCAACTTATGTGTTCCCGCCGTCAAAGTGATGGTCAGTGCAGGCAGATGGGAGAACATACTGAAGAGGAAGGTAACAAACAACCAGGCGTTCTTCATTGCTCGTGCTGGCATTGGTTAAACTAGTTGTGCTCTTTTAACACAGTACCAAGGCTAACAAGAGGCGAAGATACATTTGGTGGGTACAGTGGCTGGCGTATTAGATTGCTTATTTAACATCCTTGGTCTTGTTACTATAGCGAGGGTAGTTCTGTCCAGTCTGTTAGTTTTACCACGATGTAAACAAACAGTGGTGCCACATCTCACTAACCATGCTAGACACTGTACCCGTTATAAATGGAAGCAACTGAAAGTGCGTCTAGTATTTACTAGTCTGGTCAAATTGCAACAGTAAAATAAAAATGGTGTTAATATATACGAATTCCCAGCTGAGGCCTCAACTCAGACACCCGCAATGCAAACACCTCAAGCAGGTAAATGCACACATTATTGAATGAATGAATAAATAAACACCTGAGTGAATGGACAAGTAAGTTGAATAAATGAATGAATGAATGAATGAATGATATGAATGAATGAATGAATGATATGAATGAATGATATGAATGAATGAATGAATGATATGAATGAATGAATGAATGAATGAATGAATGATATGAATGAATGAATGAATGATATGAATGAATGAATGAATGAATGATATGAATGAATGAATGAATGATATGAATGAATGATATGAATGAATGAATGATATGAATGAATGAATAAATGAATGAATGAATGAATGAATAAATGAATGATATGAATAAATGAATGAATGAATGATATGAATGAATGAATGAATAAATAAATGAATGAATGAATTAATTAATTAATAAATGAATGAATGAATGAATGAATGAATGAATGATATGAATGAATGAATGATATGATTGAATGAATGAATGAAAGCATGAATGAATGAATGAATGAATGATATGAATGAATGAATGAATGAATGATATGAATGAATGAATGAATGAATGATATGAATGAATGAATGAATGAATGATATGAATGAATGAATGAATGAATAAATGAATGAATGAATGAATGAATGAATAAATGAATGACATGAATGAATGAATGAATGAATGATATGAATGAATGAATGAATGAATGAATGAATAAATAAATGAATGAATGAATGAATGAATTAATAAATGAATGAATGAATGAATGAATTAATAAATAAATGAATGAATGAATGAATGAATGAATTAATTAATTAATAAATGAATGAATGAATAAGTTGACCACTGACTTTACTTTAGGAAGGTTGTGTCAAGTTAGCTTCTGGGATTCATGTTATCTTGTGTTAGCTGGGAACAGTTCTATCCTTCACGAGTCAGAGGGCTGAGCTGGAGCCGGTGGAGGTAGGAGTGAAGAAGAGTAAAAACAACTGGACGGTAATAAAGATAAATATAAGGTGGACATTGAGGGTAAGAAAACCTTTATAGTTAGTGATTGGCGGAAAAGGTACTTAGATCGTGCCTTCTGTAACAAGGACAGGACTAGCAGGACGCGGGTGTGTTTAACAAGAGCTGGTTGGAGACATAGTAAATAGGATGGTCAATATCATCTCTGTCAATGGGAACAAACCCATTATCTGCCATAGTGTTAGAGGCAACGGTACTGGTCGGTGTGGGAGTGATAAGCCTGGTAAGTTCAAGGCAGTTATAGATTGCATTAGGAGGAAGGAAGGAATCCAGGTCATATGTGGTGACCTGTCGAAAAGGAGAATTTGGCGATGATTAGTCGTCCAGGGTAGTTGGTATCAATGGCCAGCTGGACAGATACTACAGGTCAGCACCAATTCAATTCGTCGACAACTGGGACAATATCTACGGTAGAAGAGACCCATATGTAGGGATTTACTATGGGGTAACAGTCACTGAATGTCGCTAAGATCTGCAGCTTAACTAACTCAGCTAGGATAGTTACTTTTACATTAGGATAGTTAGGTAATTAAATGGTGGAGAAGGTGTGGCTATAAGGGGAGGTTGGAGGCCACTTAAAACAAGAAGTAGTAGTAGTAGTAGTAGTAGTAGTAGTAGTAGTAGTAGTAGTAGTAGTAGACCATCAGGGGTAGGTGAAGGGCCACTGACCTCCTCTTCCCCCTCCACCCGCTCCTTCACCACTAACTACCACCAACATTCTCAGTACAAAACTCCCTTCCCCTCCCTCCCTAACTCCCCCTTCCCCTCCCTCCCTAACTCCCCCTTCCCCTCCCTCCCTAACTCCCCCTTCGCCCAACTCACCTGCCTCCCTCATTCTAGTAAGTTAAGATACAACACACCGGGACTGATACTCTACCGCAGATATACGAAAAAAAAAATAATACGATATATTTTTAAGAGAAGATACGTTTTAAAAAGTTTTCAAAATGGTGCCCAAATTGCGCGCGCACACACACACACACACACACACACACACAGCCCGAGACAACAATAAGATAAAGATAAATAAGAGTTGTATTATGTCAAAGATTATTTTGATTTATTATTGCTGGACACTACCGTTGACAAGATACACATATAATATTACAATGAACACAAAGAAGCAATAAAATGAATTGGTCTTTTGATCCATAAATTGAACTAAATTAACTAAGGGAGCTGTGTTTTTGTACATCATATTAAGTAGAATTGTATATTTTATGGAGTTAATGATGTCATAAGTCATCCCCGACAACACTACCCTGAATAAAAGAGGAAAGTCAAGAAATTATGGACACGGTGAACTAGATCGTGAAACAAGGTGATCAGCCCACGGAGGATTGGTTGCCTTATTTGTGTGTCTGACCTTTGGCACCCGCAGCCCTTCTCTTGGGTGTCATACATCCTGACAGTGACGAACGGACAACAGTGTGTCATATAACAAACATCCTGGCAGTGACGAACGGACAACAGTGAGTCATATAACAAACATCCTGACAGTGACGAACGGCCAACAGTGTGTCATATAACAAGCATCCTGACAGTGACGAACGGCCAACAGTGTGTCATATAACAAACATCCTGACAGTGATGAACGGACAACAGTGTGTCATATAACAAACATCCTGGCAGTGACGACACCTGTAGTTCTCTTCAACATTTTTCTTTGTGTTCCAGCGTAATATACAAACCTCCCGGAGCACCAACAAGCTGTCCAGTGTTGATATGTTATTCTCGCTCCATTATTTCCATTGATGTGCTTCACTTTTAGTCATAATTCCTGCTGTATGTTGGTCATGGTCGTGTGTGTGACTGCCCCCCCCCCCCCCACCTTCCCAATAATATCTAGTCCTGATATCTGGGATGACAGTTGTTCGCTTCGTGACTTTAGCGTGGCAGAAATTTCACTACCAATACGATTCTTGTCAATACCATCAGTGTATGTATCATGGCGGTGACCACTAACATTATTCCTTAGTTCAGAGAGAAAAGATGGCGGCACTGGTCTGACCTTTAACAATAAATATGGTAATTCGAGAGTGAAACAGACAAATATCAATGGTTGATATAGGCGATCGATGAGGCTTGATATACGTGTACGAGACATAAAGAGCTGGAGAGGAACAACTGACGCTACACTCACATCAGGAGAACCAAGGAACACCCCCTCGTCTTATTCATCAACGATTTGTCTTTATCTTATCCACTCTCTTTATCTAATGTCTTCTTCGACGTCCTCTTTTTATCTTATTACTATATACAGTTTATCTTCTACAGCTAAGCCTAAACTCTAACGTCTCTTAATATTATCGTTACAACTATTCATGATTTTCTCTCTATCAACACAGCGACTCCGCCTCACTCATGTACTCACAACAACACGACACGCAAGCTACTGTGGTTGGCCCATTCACTGTCACCCAGTATGTGAATTTATCTAAATCTTGCACTGTAAACGAGATCACTTGAACACACCACCCTGAAACTTGTGACTGATGCGGCTCTCAAGTTTTAGAAGTCAGACGCTGTTCGTGTAGAAGTATTTATAAGTTAACCAAGGCGGATAAAACAGCAGGACTGGAGCAAGAAACATAAATCTTCTGCCAGAGTGTGTCCCATATTTCACGCTGTGTGGCCCCACAGTTTACCCGAACATTACCTGAAGCTTGTCGAGGATATATTGCTATCCTTCCTGTTGTTCTTTCTCTCCCCTGACCAGGTTCATGGCTTAGCCCTGTCGCTGTGTCGTATTTCTCTGTCAGTTTTTGTTTCCTTCCTCTTGGTTTTCCACTAGACTGAGACACACACACTCACTTACTGACACAGTTTAGGTATTAGTTACTGTTTCAGTGTGTGACAGATTGATAGACTGGAACCAATAAAAATGTCATCGGAAAACAACCCAGACAGACTAATGACTTCTTGTTAATCTTCCTCAACAATCACCAAGTTCAATAGAGCTCGAGTCCTTCCCTGAACCACCTCTTTCCCGACCTCCCCCCCTTCACCCCCACTCAATACAACACTCACCTGACGTTCTCGTGGCGGCTCATATAGATCTTCTTGAACTGACCATCACCACCACTACCCAGGTCCTGACGCATAGTCTCCGCCACGTGTTTGGGCAGCACCGACAACAAGAGCCGCTCCTGCAAGATACGAGGTTACATGACATAATTTTCATCGTATATATATATAAAAATAACAGAGCTCTTATTGAGGAGCTATTTCATGAGGTCAGAGTTTATGAACCCTTAATAGTGCTGAAGATTTTACTTAAAGGTTTAAAGTTAGCAAAATAGAGGATCAAGGTCTTCACACAAACAGATTCCAAAAATAGTGTCATGAGAAGAATGAACCCATGAATAATAATGCCTTAAACTAAAATAAACAACAACAACAACAACAGCAATCAGATGGAACCAAAAGTGAAAAAAGAAAACATCCAAAGAAATAAATAAATATTTCCTGTGAGGGAAGGAAAATGTAAGAGCTGTCAAGAGAAAAAAAAAAAGAAAAGAAATATAAATAAGTCGTAGTTCAGTATAAGCAAAAACCAACCCAACTGTCTGGACAAATATATAACAGACTAAATAAAACACATGATAAAGAAAACAAGAAAATAATTATAAAACACACAAAAAATTAGAGGGTATAAATATGGCGACCTATAAAGAGATCCAAAAAAAAAAAAAAATTGCATCAAAACATAAAAATAACAAATACTCAAGATCTAATAAATATCAACAAAGAATGTACTTGATGAGACCAGGTTTATATACAGGTGACAACAGAGGCTCATAATACTGTACACCTGTCTGAGTGAGTGGGTAATAACAGGTGTGCCATGGTCAATCTAACACCTGTATACGCATAACACGATTGCAGGTATGAAGGTTTGTGTTTGTGATATTTTTCTTAGGTCTTTTTCTGTGTTATTCTTCGTTCATGAGTTTTCCTCTCTCTCTCTCTCTCTCTCTCTCTCTCTCTCTCTCTCTCTCTCTCTCTCTCTCTCTCTCTTTATTTCTTTCATAGTCCTCTCTTTTCTCTTCCTCCTTTACAATTCTTCCTCTTCCTCTTCTTTTTACTCTTTTAATATCTCTCTTCTTCCTCCTTCACAATTCTTCCTCTTCCTCTTCTCTTTTAATATCCATCTTCTTCCTCCTTTCTCTTCCTCTTCCTCTATAATTCTTCCTCTTCCTAGTCTTCTTTCTCTTTAAATATCCCTCTTCTTCTTCCTCCTCCTCTAATATTCCTCTTCCACATCTTATATCCCTCCTCCTCTTCTTCCTCTTTTAATACCTCTCTTCTCCCTCTTCTAATATTCCTCTTCCTCTTCTTATATTTCTCTCCCCTTCCTCTTCTTCTTCCTCCTCCTCCTCGGTCTCTTCCTTCCTTCTCCAATTTTTCCTCCGACACGAAACATTAGCCATCCTTTGTGTGTGTGTAGTCAGGTGTGTGTGTGTGTGTGTGTGTGTGTGTGTGTGTGTGTGTGTGTGTGTGTGTGTGTGTGTGTGTGTGTGTGAAAAACAGATCTACACATAGAACTCCAGGTACAATAATTCCCAACAGGTGTGATAAAGGATGTACCCCTAAAAGAATTCCTTATATATTCATCATTTACGTTTATATTAACATTTAGGTTACAATTATTTACATATCGTCCCTGTATTATAAAATCACTTCCTTAATAGGTAAAGTGCAAGTTACTTTAAAATCTCCTTTAACTTGCTTGCTGTAAGTATGAGGCGAGACAATACAACTACAGTAGGTAGAGTCTAAGTGGAATTTCAAAGCCATTTTACTCTCATCGCTTATATGACCCGGGTTTAAAATTCGTTTTCAATTCATCAGTCGTAAGAGAGGAAACTGAAAACACGACTTTCTGAGAATTTTTATCTAGATCTAATTAATTTATATTTTAGTGTGAAAAAAATATAAGGGTGATGAATTGAGGTCTTCCATTGCCGAGTTACAGGACATTTACCGAGTTATAGAACATTCAAATATATATATATAACTCGGCTACGTAAAATCTGATTCATGATATTAGATTCATATTAGAAGGGCATTAAGTAACGTCTCCCTCAGGTGATGTAATTGTGGATTGATATTAAGCAACATTTTTATTTATTTTTAATTTACTACGACAGAGACTAACGTTAAGTGGTTTCAGGGTTATAAAGGCTTTGTGTGCGTGTGTGTGTGTGTGTGTGTGTGTGTGTGTGTGTGTGTGTGTGTGTGTGTGTGTGTGGTCTACATACGTGTAATAATGTAATATCCATGACCAATTATACTTTAATAAGCTACAGGTATTAAAAACTCGCTAACTTGGCTTATGGTATTAACCTACCTCATGGGAAACAACAATAACATATTTTTTTCAATGCTAACACACACACACACACACACACACACACACACACACACACACACACACACACCGCTCAATGCCATAATAATAATAATAATTGCCCCGTATTAAGTATTTCTTTGTTGGAGAATTTTTGGTACAGCTTAATTAAAAAAAAAATAAATAAAAAAATAAATAATTGTGTACGATTGTGTTTATAATTTTCGAGATATGTGATAAATTTAATGACAAACAGACAAACATACGGACAGACAGACAGACAGACAGACAGACAGATAAGCAAACACAGAAATACAGATGGCAGAGAGAGAGAGAGAGAGAGAGAGAGAGAGAGAGAGAGAGAGAGAGTCTCCTCTTGTATCAGTGTCAGGGAAGAAGTACAGTACCCGGTGGCAGGCGTGGGTGGCAGGCATGGGTGGCAGGCGTGGGTGGCAGGTGTTTGTGTTTACAGAGTTCGTCGAAGAAGTTACATTATTAAAACATCGATATGTACTCCAGTATTTCCAGCATATAACTGTATTCTTCACTGTATTCTTCACTGTATTCTTCACTGTATACACTCGTGATGTTCTGTTTAGGAAAATGACAAAGCTTGGTATAGAAAATAATAGAGTAGATACCGATGTTTTGGATGATTAACTTCACCACAACATAGTGTCCCGTTTGAGTCCCCATCTCCCATTCCTTTCATCCCTCTACCCCCACTACTTTTCCTCTCCCTTACTCCTCACCCGTATCCCTCTCTCTCTCTCTCTCTCTCATACAATCCATCTCCTCTCATACGCCTCCCCCCCCCCCCCCCCAGACTTCAGGTACGGCAATATATCATCTACTGGGATACGATTATAAGTCTTATGTGGACCCTGACAGCTGCTGGTGATTAGGTTAGGTTAGGTAATTACTGTCTGTTGGACTCAGGAGAACGTGAAACAAATACTTTGATTATTAATGCAAAAAATACGCAAGAGACGCAAAAAATTCAGACTCAATTATCAAACCGTGTTAGAGTGTTGTTGATGTTGTCAGTAGGATGAAAGTGACAGACAGACAGACAAGAACAGATAGAGGGAGAATTAGACAGACAGACAAGACAGACAAACAGACAGAGATGGAACAGCAGTGGTTCATTAGCAGACGATCAATGCCACCATCCATATCTTCTTAGTTCAGGTGTGTGTTAATCTCGTTACCCACTAATGACATTTACCTGTGGACCCCCAAGTGGCCGGGTAGCTTGTGATAGCTTGTTAATCCGGCCACCAAGATGCAGGAAAACCAACGTATATTAATTTAGGGTTATAAACGTGTTATGATTGGTCGTTCCTTCTCATTACTTCCGGATGAAATGATAGGTTCTGATTTCCTACTGTGAGTTAAAGTGAGGTTCTGATTTCTTGTTTTCCTCTATTCGCAGACATTAGATTCAGAATAAATATTAATATCACCAATAATGATGTGATAAAGCTCTGTGTGTGTGTGTGTGTGTGTGTGTGTGTGTGTGTGTGTGTGTGTGTGTGTGTGTGTGTGTGTGTGTGTGTGTGTGTGTGGTGGAGAAACAAAACAGTGACGTCCTAATAGGGAGTGGCCAGTGCATGTTATTTTCCCTCGTGTTATCATCAGTAGGACTTGGCCAGGGCGCCGTCTTTCGCATCAACAAGTGGTTCATATGCCACAGTTGACGACAGATTGGAGGCCATAGACAGAGGCCATAGGTTGGAGGCCACAGTTGGAGGCCATAGATAGAGGCCATAGGTTGGAGGACACAGTTGGAGGCCATAGGTTGGAGGCCATAGGTTGGAGGCCACAGTTGGAGGCCACAGTTGGAGGCCACAGTTGGAGGCCATAGGTTAGAGGACACAGTTAGAGGCCATCAGTGGAAACAACTGGGTCACACCTCTCCCTCCCTCCCTCCCCAGCACGCACAAACTCCTCTCAAACGGGCTTCAATAGTCGTCCCGCCTTCACTTAATGAACCACTGCTACTCCCCTCCTCTTCCCTCACCTCCTCTCCTTTCCCCTTCCCTTTACCTCCTCTTCTCTTCCAGCTCTTCACCTTTCCTCCCCCTCTCCCTCCCCTTCCCTCCTTTCCTTCCCCTTTCACTCCCCTTCCCTCCCCCTCTCTCTCCTTCCAGCCCCCTCCTTCCCTTTCCCTTCCCTCCCCTCCTCCCACGTCCCGTTAACCCTACAACACTCCTCTCAACATGGAATTCTTAACCCCTCCTCCTCCTCCTTCTCCTCTCCTGAACATCCTAACTTAACCATTATGTTATTTTCATCTGTTCAGGTACCGTACTTCAATTGCCAGGGTCTATTGGTACAAGTTCAATAAGTCTTCAAGTTTCTAAATAAATAATAACTTTTAATAATTGGTAAATGGATTAGCTGAAGATTAAAGACTCGAGGTTAGGTTAGGTTAGGTTAGGTTAGGTTAGGTTAGGTTAGATTAGGTTAGGGTAGGTTAGGTTAGGTTAGGTTAGGTTAGATTATCCATAGGGCGCTTAATCTAATGGTAAAATAAACTAGGGAGACTATACTTCACCTGATCTGCGTTGAATATTATAACAATGTATTATGTTTCCAGGACCACCAGGAAGCTCAGACGTCAAATAAACACCGCGACTAAGACCTCGATAATAAGTGTATTGTGAGATGATTTTCCTTCGCTGAAGTTCATTAAGGGGAACTTGTAGTTAACTTAATTTCGTCCCAATTACCTGTCTCGTGTGTGTGTGTGTGTGTGTGTGTGTGTGTGTTAGGGCGGGGAGCGGCAGAAACACATCTTCAAACCTAACCTAACCTAACCTAACCTAACCTAACCTAATCTAACCTAACCTAACCTAACCTCCCTACCCTTCCAACCTCCTCACTTTCCTTAACCCACCCTCTTCCCCTCATCATCAGACAACTACAAGCAAAGACAGGCAGCTAAACTCTACTTGTTATGGTCTAGTTGAACACACACACACACACACACACACACACACACACACACACACAGAGGTAAGGCTCCCGGATATTGTCAGTTTCAACAGAATGGAAGATCTCATTGAAGAACCACAAAGGAAGTAATCACCATATAGATTAGTTCTTATAATTCAGAGATGAAAATATTCTAGGTGAGCCAGTTAGAAGGTATTACTCGGAGGTGCTGTGAGGAGACGGATGTGTGTGTGTGTGTGTGTGTGTGTGTGTGTGTGTGTGTGTGTGTGTGTGTGTGTGTGTGTGTGTGTAAGGGAATACTATTTTTGTTTACTAGACTCCCGTCGTTAGTAAATTTAATTAAAAAAAAAAAAAAAATTAAATATATTCACAAGATCTTATCGACTTATACAAAGACAAACACACGTACTCAGAACTCAGCATAAAAAATAGATAAACCAAACAGACCTGATCATCTCCTCCTAGTAGTGTGCCGGGAAGGAAGTTTGGGACAAGGAGAACGGTGTAAATCTTTAATATAACTTGATATTCGTAATTACATCTCGACCTTATTTGAGTCTCATGTTAATTTCTGGGTGTAATTGTGTCTTGAGGTAATTCTAACTCTATCTTTATACCGGAAGTTGAGAGAGGTATTGCAGATGAATTTCTCAGCTCCAGGAAGTTGAAGGTAATTTTTAGTATACGAGTGTTAGGGATTCCAGAATATAAGCCGCTATGGATAGGTCGATGATGTTCGTGTATGTAGTAAGGAAACGAATTAAAAAGACAAAACTTGAAAAAAAATATTCATGAAAAAATATCCCCCCCCCCAAAAAAAAAAAATGAAAAAGGAAATGATAAAGTAAAAACAAAATGTCACCTCTACTTCAGGGTGAGAGTTAAGGCGTTGTCTCTCGGTGGTCTTTACTTCTTCGTGGTGTTACTGAAGACAAAGATTTTAGTCATGAATTTAATATTTTTAGGTCGTTTTATATCGTTGAGCTAATTCTTTACGTATTAAAATATACCTAACTGTACTGAGGTGAGCAAACTCTTGGACAACTTTCTGGACGTCTTGAGGATTAAAACACGTTGACTTCTCTGTATTATCTCTAGGATGCTGTAGCAACGGGGCAGACGCAGTGATCACCGGAACACCTTGTCACGAATCTACTCATACAGTGATCATCAGATAGTCGCCTTGATTAAAGACTTTGACTCCACCAATCGAAAACCTTTGTGGATGGATCCTAATTAAACTTGATTGTCCACTGAAGTTAATTCCACCTTGAGAATCCGACCCGACAACTCGACCACCGCCACTGTTCTCTGCAATGCCTCGGTAAGGATGTGTGATCGCTCCAGCCATCTTCATATTTAATCTTGCCGCCATCTTGCTCCTCATCCCAAAACGCTTTTCACCTGAAGTCAATGGAAAACTTTTTAAGCTCATCAGACTCCGTACCTTCTGTCAGCGATCCACAGTAACTTGACTTCTGAGGCACAGACGAATAGATCAACCAACTCCACATTACCCTCGCCCCTGCCTCCCCTACATCACCATCTACGGAAATGTTCTTGAATACTGTATGTGGAACACTTTTCTAACCCTGAGAGTCATCAGTCTGAAGGTAAACATAGACAAGGACACCTATTTCTCGTCACCCAATGATCGCTACATCAGGACTCGTGCTAAGCTTCTCGTCTACAACACCGTCGTCGATCCTGTATGGCTGTGACTGGGTGAGATACGGGAACCAGAGGAAGGGCCTGGAGCGATACCACCCAACGAGGTCTTTGAAGGATTCCTCGTATCAAGTTGGGAGGAGGGTCACACTCAAGACCCCTTTTCTCCTCATCCATGTAAACACTACCGCCCTCCACGAGGTGATGGTTCGTATAAGGCTGAGGAAGCGTCTCAAAGGTAACATGAAGAGGTGCAATATCATACACGGACACCTGAGAAGAACAGCTACTGGGCAGACGAAGGTGGTGCTGCCTCCTGAGTCTTAAACTTCAGGAGAGAGGAGACGAGTGGAGAGGAGAGGAGAGGAGAGGGGAGGGGGGGGAGGAGAGAGAGGGGAGGAGAGGGGAGAGAGTAACACACTCACCTGGCCTTCAATAAACCAATAATTGTAATTTTTCTCTCTTAATTACACAGCATAGTCTCTTACCCCTCACCTGGCCCTTATCCCCTCAAGGTCGATACTCTCCCCTCACTCTTACCCTTTTCTTCCTCCCTTACCTCTCCTTCCCCTCACCCTTTCCCCCCTTTTCCACTACACCTCAATTTTCTTTTACTACCATCTTTCCTTTCCCATACTGTTCCTTCCCCCCCCCTCCCACACTTCTTCCCTCGTCACCTTTCCCCTCCCAGCTCCTACCTCCCCTCAGAAACCTTTGAATTGAAAAAAAAAAGAGGGTAAAAATATGTGATATTTCTATACGCTTCTTCTGAGGGGTCGCCACACCTGCCTCCCCTCCTTCCCCTCCCAATTTATTCCTTCATCTACGCTCCTTTCCCCTCTCTCTCTCCCTACCACCACTCACCTCCCCTCGGCGACCTTTGAAGTGACAGGTGAGGGGAGGGCAGAGAGTAGTATATCTCTCACCTGATTCCCCTTTTACCCCCTCACTTTCTCCTTATCTTTCACCCACTTACCCCTCTCTTTCCCTCTCTCTCTCTATCCCCTACCACTCATACACTCATCCTTCACCACCACCCTTCACCCCTCTCCACTACCACCACTTACCCCTCTCCAACACCACCCCTTACCCCTCTCCAATACCACCACTTACCCCTCTCCAATACCACCACTTACCCCTCTCCACCACCACTCTTCACCCCTCTCCACCACCACTTACCCCTCTCCACCACCACTCTTCACCCCTCTCCACCACCACTTACCCCTCTCCACCACCACTCTTCACCCCTCTCCACCACCACTTACCCCTCTCCACCACCACTCTTCACCCCTCTCCACCACCACTTACCCCTCTCCACGGACACACCCTCTCCCTCTCACCCCTCAATCTTCCTCCATTGTCTCACTTCCCCTCTCGCTGGCCTTGGAGGAGGGCAGGAAAGGCTTCAGTACCTGGCGTCTGTATAGTGTTGTCACCGTCCCTCTCATTAAGGTGTCACAGGTGTGCTATACAGGGCAACAGGTATATAGCACGTGGAGGGAGGCGTATAGCATAAGAGAGAAGATGTATAGCAGTAGATAGCAGATGTGTAGCAATAAATGGTAAATATACAACACTATGAAACAACAGCCGCATAGCACTTTTCAGTATGTGTACAGGAAAAGGGTGTTGACGTATAGCACAAGAGGATAATTGCACAGCACCAGGAAGTAAAGTGCATAGATCTAGATAATACAAGTATAGCATTAGACAAAAAATGTAAGAGTACTGAGCAGAAGTTGTATAGCACTTTGCGGTAGGTGTAGAGCACTAGAAGTGGCTCTATACTACTAGTCGGTGTATAGCAAAATATGTAATGTTATACTGTACATAGTAGAAGACGTATAGCAGGATGTGTCCGGTAGTAGTATAGCAAGAGGTACTATCGTTATGTATAGCAGGTGGTGAATTATGTACATGGCGAAGGAAAGAGAAATAAATAATGATGATGATGATCTGAAAAACTTTATCGGGTGGACTGATGGATGAATGGGTGAATGGATGGATGAATGGATGAATGGAGACTCACGATGCCTCCTGCCGATAAAATAATGCCTCTAGACACGATAATAAGAGGAAATTAAACTCAATTCTGGCTGACGTCTTTATTATACCGAGAATTACATAAGCTAATATCTTCAGTCAATCGTATAAAAAAAAAATAAATAAATAAAAAAATAAGGTAGCCTCCGTTAGGTTTCCGGACGAAGCTGGCTGGTATCCGGACAGTCGGTATCCGGATCTGTCTTGTTCAGGAAGTGTTAGATGGTGTTTGAGAATGTTTAGATTAACTTTGGTTATGTGGTTGTTAGTCTGTCTGTATGTCGTTGTGTTTTAATGTAGGGTTACAGTCTGGTGTGTGTTCCAGAGGTGTCTGTTCTGAGTAGTTACCAATCTTATGTCAGTATTGTTTGTATTATTTTTCTATCATATATATTTTTTTCTCGGTAACTGGACTAATACACAATAGTCGCCATCTTTTCGGGTGTCAATAATGGTGGTGACTGGAAGAGATTGCAGGGTCATTAGCTGGTGTGATGGTGATTACTAATGAACCAACACAACCAACACAACCACTCAACCACACACTCCCTGATCTATAACCCGGAAGTGTAGGCCGTGGTATGAATCAGGTTTGGGGTAATTATAGTGTATCAAATAAATTGCAATTATAATTATTTTTTCTCCAAAACTTCAGTTACAATCTCTATTTTTTCTATTTCGAAAGGTATATTACAATCGCAATTAACCAAAATTATGTAATTAGTTATTCAGTTTCAATTACAATTAGTCCAGGCTAAGTATTAATGGATATTGTTGACCTGTGACCGACAAATCAATGAATACCTCGACCTGACATGACCTGACCGTGACCCCGGGAGTGATGGCTGCATCCTTAGTCAACTCTGTGTGTGTGTGTGTGTGTGTGTGTGTGTGTGTGTGTGTGTGTGTGTGTGTGTGTGTGTATGTGTGTGTGTAAGCCGGTCACGTAGATACAACCCTTATTTATGTTCCTCCTGCATCATCAGTATATACCATAACGTAACCCTGATTTAGTCTTCACACCAGGTAACATTAGAAGATATCCAAAGTATATATATTTTTACGCCAGCTACATGACTCCTTACCACTGCTCTACTACTGATGAACATTACACAACTTTGTAGATTGAAAGAAAAAGTTGTAAATATGAAAATAAAAAAGACGAGAAAACAATATTTAATAAACAGGAAGCATAATTAACATTAGTGTCCAACAAAAGCGACTAGAGCCCAGGAACCTCTTGTAGGATAGTACTGATGTTCGGCTCTGTCAAGGATTTTTACTCTGTGATAAAACGCAGGTATTCTCATTAACCTTTCTTCTTATGTTCATCAGTGTAATACGACAGTTCTTACCTGGCGTCACCAAACAAAGCATTCAGCTAATATGGTTAATTCTTGACTACCCAATCAACAGCTGCTATCACTCTAACTACCTAAGCAACAGCTGCTATCACCTTATATAATGGTTGCCCCTCCTGTAACGAGGAAGGCCGGCCCAAAGGCCACCTTGGCGTGAATTTGTTTAAGGTGTAGAAGCTGTCGCCAACACAACAACCACACCCTGAGTTTACGAACTGCATGACCCAGTGTCAAGGAATAGTCCGAGAAGACTCGCCAACTGCACTGACGAGCTATTACCCCGGAACACGATCCGCAAATCGATTAACATCCAGGTCCCCAATTACTGCTGGGTAGACAGAGGCAAATGACGTAAATAAACTTGTCCATAGTTTCACCGAACTCAGGGATCGAACCCGAGTCATCTCGCTTGCGTGGCGAACATGCTGACCATTACACCACAGGTAGCCACACAACAATCACCTTGACTACCTAAACAACAACGGTTACCACCTATCATTCCCGGGAACAAGGAAAATATACTCTGTTTACATCTTAGTATCTACAGTACTCTACGTTAAGACTAAGCCGTTTGTTTCAACTGACGGTACAAGCTCCGCCCCCCCTTTGCAGTTCCTTGTACCTCATTGGCTCAATAATAATATTCGATTAGTATTGTTATATCGCTAAATAGATCCATATATAACCGTTAATGATACCCCGTTCTGGCTTATTTTAATGCTGAATTCAATATATGTAAAGATGTAACGGTTTGATAACATTATGTAAATGGAAAAACGTTTGAAAAAATGATATTTACCGTCCAAGTCACAAATAAATCACGCTTTCAGAGAACACATTCACCACGACTTCTTCTGTTTTCACTAATTATTATATATATATCAGGACAAATAACAACCAAACATATACAACAACAAATAAAGGAATATTAACAAAATAATTTATCATTACCTTTTCATGTTTAAAGCGATTTTCACAAACAATTTTCATATTCCCAACTAAGTTAACCTAACCTAACTGCGTGGCGAGGCGTGGTGGCTGGGTAAGTCGTTTTCAGTGACACGACTGCCACGCCAGCTTTACAGAGGCGTGGGTTTTTAATGACACTGTAATTACCAAATTGTTGTTAGTGCAATTATCCTCGAGAGAGAGAGAGAGAGAGAGAGAGAGAGAGAGAGAGAGAGAGAGAGAGAGAGAGAGAGAGAGAGAGAGAGAGAGAGAGACCTACGTTTCTTTTTGTCAGAGGATAGGGTCGATGGCTTCCTCCCTCACCGTCTACCTGGCTGACATCTGTTATTAACTTTTCTCAAAGGATCACAAACACACACAAGGTCTCCTGGGTCGTCCCTACCACTCTCATCAACCAATCCCTAATCCCCGACTCTCATTGAAGCTTCATCCCGCCTCCTCTTCCTCTATCACCACCCGTCGTTATCAGTGGTGGAGGCTCGCTGGGTTGGTGCTTGAGTCAAAGAAACGAGAGAGAGAGAGAGAGAGAGAGAGAGAGAGAGAGAGAGAGAGAGAGTCTGAAGGTTGGTATGAATGGGGGAAAGGAAATACAAAACAGAAAAGGAAGAAGCAGAAGATAAGAAAGTAAGAGGGGAGGGGGTAGGGGAGGGACAGTGCAATGTAGACAGGTGGGGGGGAACAATAAAGGTGAGGAGTGAGGGGAAGGAAGAGGGGTGAAGGAGGGAGGAGGAGGGAGATGAAAGGAGGCGAGGCAAGATGTTAATGCTAAGGAGATGAGACAAGAGGGTAGGGAGGGAGGTGAGGGGAGTGAGGGGAAGGGGAGAGGAGCCAAGGGATAGATGACGATACCTAGGTGAGGAGGGGGGGAGGGTGGTGGAGAGAGGGTGGAGCAGGGTTGGGGGGAGGTGTGGGTTGGGGGTAGGTGTGGGTTGGGGGTAGGGGTCATTACCAGGTCACCCGTCAGTCACTGTCAGTCGAGGCATCAATTAACCGATCCAAAACTGACAGATATGAGAGTGAAGGACTAAGGGGGGAAAGGGGAGAGGGGAGAAGGGGCGGGGGAGGGGGTGGAGAGGAGAGGACAGGTGAGAATGGGGAGGAAGGAAATGGAGAAGGAAAAAGAAGAAGGGAACAGTGAAAGTGATAAGCAAAGAAGAGGAGGAGGAGGAGGAGAAGAGGTGAGGTAACTAGTAAAAAAAATAGTACCCACGTCCACAGACACACGTGGTCCTGGGAGAAGAAATAGCTGGAGACCTCGGGAGGGGAGAGGGTGTATATTAAAGGGTATTATGGCACTCAAAAAATACTTACTGATCTATACTTCTCCACTTAGCATAATTATTTATTTTATACTAACAGCTAACCACTCACTTGAACGACTCACTGCAGTATGAAGTTCGATAGCTAAACATATCCACCCACCCCCACCAATAGGGGGACACCCTTTGAGGCTCCGTCCACAGAGATAAAATTACAAGGAAATGTTTAACGTTGTTTATAGTTTTATGTATAATTCTACATAAAATTCCTTCAAAGTGATCTTATTACTGACCTGATATCACTAGTAACTACTACACCGTCACCCACCACAGTCACCCACTACCGTCACCCACCACAGTCACCCACTACCGCCACCCACCACAGTCACCCTTCACCGTCACCCTCCACTCCCTCCCTCCACCGTCACCCTCCACTCCCTCCCTCCACCGTCACCCTCCACTCCTCACCCGTCTCACTCTTCACCCTCACCCTCCAAAATAAGGTTGATTAAGATCTAGAAGGAGAAGGACATCAATAAAACCTAACCTAACCTAACCATGGGGGGGGGGGGGCAATGACGGTGGTAATGGAGGGAACAATGGTTAACTTCCCTCTCCCATTAATTAAGGTTAGGTAGAGACGTAAGGCAAGTTAAGGTCGACGTAGTTTAATTGCAAGAAGTTATACAGGTAAAATTCTCAACACAGGAGAAGACCAGGTAATGAGTGTAATACTATATTAAATTGCTATGTTAGTGAGTAATGATGAAATAAAATACGGGGCCATTTTGACTATATAGCGCTATATGGGATGCAATGGAACACACGGGAACACGGAACATATAGGAGACAGAACACACGAGACATAAGGAACACACGAGAGAAACGGAACGCAAGGGAAACACTGAACACATGGAACACACGAGACACATGGAACACACGAGAGAAACGGAACACAAGGGAAACACTGATCACATGGAACACACGAGACACACGGAACACACGAGACACACGGAACACACGAGAGAAACGGAACACAAGGGAAACACTGATCACATGGAACACACGAGACACACGGAACACACAAGACACACGGAACACACGAGAGAAACGGAACACAAGGGAAACACTGATCACATGGAACACACGAGACACACGGAACAAACACTCTAAATTATAACGAAAAAGGAAAAAAAAACAACTTATTAGAATCTTGGGGAGAGAATTTTAAACACAAAAATAAACATCTTAACTACAGCAGGAAAACTTAGGAACAGTGGGAGGTGGGGCGGGGGGGGGGAAACTTGTAACACAAAGCCAATTAAAAGTTTTGACTAAGTGAAGATAAACACATTTTTATTTTCGTTAAGTTTTCGTGAATTATTGTTTTAAGTATATGGGTGGGCGTAGTTCCCGGAAGAGGTGAACTTTAATGAAGAAGGGATTTCATAATAAAATAACTTTCATATCATTCACAATTCTTTATTTTTATTTATTCATTTGATTATAATTGTTATGTATTTATTCATTCATTCACCATTTACCCACCTTTAGGCTTCACAGAACTCAGATACTCATAACGTACCCAACCAATCCTAACCTAACGCTAACCTAACCTAACCTAACCTAACCAATCCTAACCTAACGCTAACCTGTCCTCTCTAATGTTAGGTTAGGTTAGGTTAGGTTAGGTTAGGTTGGGTTAGGTGAAATGCCTGATTACAAGGTCTGATTAATTCTTGCCATCTAGGAGACTATAAGAACAGGTAATATTATTCAGTCAATCACAAAGAAAACTTAAGACTCAAGCAAGAAAATATAGGTAATTTATTTAATGTAAACTTTGGTATTTTGACCAAAACTCCACTCAAAACAACAGCACTACAGACCACCATTAGAGGTATTCATTAATGAGAGTGGCAGGCATTAACACAAGCAGGTGGAAGTGCTCTACCACACACCCCCCCCCCCCAACTTTCGTCACCCTAACTGCTTGACTTAATCTAAAACACTAAAAGAATTATTGAAACAGCATTAGAATTATCCTGAGACTTTACGCCATCTGACCCCCCCCCAAAAAAATAATTGTGGTCAGTGAATGTGGAATAAATAGTTGAGTTAGATTCTGGAGTATTTTATTTTTATTTTTCTCGAATTTTTGCTTAAGATGACCATTTTAAGAGGATTTTTTTTACATTATCATCGACAATTATTGATAGGATGAACCTCTTGATGTTATTGGAACGTGTTGAGCTTAGCCCCTAACACGTGACCAGACTCCTACAATAATTCATACAGAAATATTTTTATACCTATATAAAATAATCCTTACCGTATAACGTCAGATCTCTACCATTTATGAGTTAAAACACGAAAAATAAACCAGAGATAAGAATTATAATTGTCCTTTATTGGATGATAGGTAACCTGGTTTAATTACCCTTTACCTGTACAAAAACTACTCGTAAAAATGATCACTAAAAATGCAACAATGAATAACTATTTTTCTCAAATTAAACCAAAAATCTTGTTTCACGAAGAAGTAATTAATTCCGGTGTTAAATTACCTGCCAAATTAATTTAGAAAGGTAGTAAAAATAAAAGCCTTGGGAAATTGTAATTAAACTTTAACCGGTTTCAGGTCAAATGGTGATTAGTCTGAATAGATTCTAGGATAGCCTGAGTCACATCCTCACTACACCTGCCTCACGCCCTCACCACACCTGCCTCACACCCTCACCACACCTGCCTCACACCCTCACTACACCTGCCTCACGCCCTCACTACACCTGCCTCACACCCTCATCACACCTGCCTTACACCCTCACTACACCTGCCTCACGCCCTCACTACACCTGCCTCACACCCTCACCACACCTGCCTTACACCCTCACCACACCTGCCTTACACCCTCACCACACCTGCCTCACACCCTCACCACACCTGCCTCACACCCTCACTACACCTGCCTCACACCCTCACTACACCTGCCTCACACCCTCACCACACCTGCCTCCATCACTCCCTAGGCCATCTTCCCTCATCTTTCTCCATTATTCACCCCTCCTCTCCCCCTCTCCTTCATTATTCACCCCTCCTCACCCCCCTCCTTCATTATTCACCCTCCTCACCCCCTCTCCTTCATTATTCACCCCTCCTCTCCCCCTCTCCTTCATTATTCACCCCTCCTCACCCCCTCTCCTTCATTATTCACCCCTCCTCACCCCGTCTCCTTCATTATTCACCCCTCCTCTTCCCCTCTCCTTCATTATTCACCCCTCCTCCCCCCTCTCCTTCATTATTCACCCCTCCTCCCCCCTCTCCTTCATTATTCACCCCTCCTCCCCCCTCTCCTTCATTATTCACCCCTCCTCACCCCGTCTCCTTCATTATTCACCCCTCCTCTCCCCTCTCCTCATTATTCACCCCTCCTCCCCCTCTCCTTCATT
>CAUDMG010002538.1:10305478-10442978 GCA_958450375.1 Homarus gammarus
AACGTGGAATACAGTGAGGGATAATGATTAGTCTTGAAAACTAAAACTGAGACTGCTATCTCATCTAACAACGACAACGACAACGACAACGACGACAACGACAACGACAACAACGACAACGACAACACCAACAACAACAATAATAATAATAATAATAATAGTAATAATAATAACAGTTTTATCCACGGCTCACCTGGCTGGCAATTAATGGTGTGTCCTTTATTAAGCTCACTATTCACTTTGATCTCGTTAACAGGTAAAGAAATTCTCCACTGATCGTTCACTACCATACCTGTGTGCTCCGCCAAGCTTAAACGTTCTTTATTGACGTGGAAAGACGATGTGATTCCTTTAAAATGACACATCTACCACATCAAATCCTCTTAAGCAATGACTATGACTTGATATCAATATGTTCCAGAGGTAAGAAAGACGTACTATACCTCGCTGACTATTCATCAGGGATCAAGAGGTTATGTTTTTGGAAGGCACAGTACAGTCAGCGCCGTCTTCATGTGACATTTGATACTATACCATGTTACGATATCTTCCTATCTGAGTGTAAATGTTGTAACTTAAAACAACAGTGATCATACAGTGTGCACCAGCCGTCATTATTTTACATCGTTTGGACCTACTTGGTGGAATTATATAAAATGAAATATAGTTGAATTTGAAGGTGATATTTATACCTTTTCATATATACCAAGCAGTATATATTACATAAGACTTTGTAAACTGTTATATTGTGTAAGTCTTATGTCTTGTTTCTCCCATTGTTTACCTAATGAAGATAGAGATAATTTAATCCCAGACGTATTTAATAAATCATGTTTGCCTCGACTTAACATTAACTGTTCTTTATATTGAGCCAGAATGAGAGAATACTGGAGGACAATCCCATTAGTTGTGGAATATGTTACAACCTCCTGACACGTAAGACTCCATTGTGTTGTAAGCTCCTGACACTTAAGACTCCACTGTGTTACAAGTTGCTGACACTTAGGACTCCACTGTGTTACAAGTTGCTGACATTATCATAGGACTTTTGTGCAAGCTCCTGACACTTAGGACTCCACCGTGTTGCAAGCTCCTGACACTTAGGACTCCACCGTGTTGCAAGTTGCTGACACTTAGGACTCCACCGTATTACAAGTTGTTGACATTATCATAGGACTTTTGTGCAAGCTCCTGACACTTAGGACTCCACTGCGTTGCAAGACCCTGACATCATAGGACTCCACCGTGTTGCAAGCGCCTGACACTGTGTTGTAAGCTCCTGACATAATCATAAAACACAGCATAAACAGTGAGACAGGATCATCGTCCAGACACAAGCTCATGTTTAACGTCTGAGGTTGTGTGAATGGCCATAGCAGAAGCTGACGAGGTATGTGAGGTGAACGTAATTACTTCATAACTCCCGCCAGACTCAAAGTACTCATAAAGGCGGAGAATACTTGTGTAAAGAGGTACTCATGCCGGCACAGTGAGGAAGGAGGGTGGGGTGAGGGGGGTCAGCTGTGTGGGAATAACTCGAACCATTTAAAGAACTTGTTGACTATACCAGACAGGCTATGTTCTTGTGGTGTGTTATGTCAAGGTCTTGGTAGAGTTAATCAGTTATTACATCAATAATTACTCTCTCAGGAAGTAACGTAATGGCAGTGTTGCGGTTAATTGAAGACATCACCTGACGAAATACTCATAGCTCCTTCACGCTAAGTCCATAAAACTACATACACAAAATAACCTAACCATTCCCACGTTGAGATGAAATAACAATAGTACGAGACAGAAAATGAGATGAGATTTATAGTGAGCTGGGATTATTTATCTCTCAGGATACACATATATAAATAACTCACCCGTCGTGGCTCTGTATCGGCAGCTACTGAGATTAATATAGATCTTTACTTAAAATTTATCAAGTTAAAAATAAAAGAAAAAGACAAATAATAAAAAAAAAAAAAAAATATATCATGAAACTTTACATTTTTATATTATTATTATTTTTTGTATTGACTGTAAAATGAAGGAAGTGTTATTTATTAAGAACTGTAAATAAACAAAGGTGGTATTCTATTTTATGTTCTCTGTATCTTGTCTTTCGCTTCCATTTACTTGTTCTAATGTTCATCTCTCTTCTCTCTCTCTCTCTCTCTCTCTCTCTCTCCTCTGTTTTAATTTATATTTTTCTTCCTTATTCTCACTCTTTTTTTCCTTTTCTCTCTTTCTTCTCTTTTCTCATTCTCTTTCTCTCTTTTTTTCTGTTTTTCCCCTTTCTTCCACATTCTTTCTCCTCTTTCTCTTCCTCCTCCTCTTCGTCTCCCCTCCAACACTGGCTAAAACCCACCACCCACACCGCCACTGACTACAAATATACAGACGCTGATTACGGAACCAACACCCCCACCCCCCCCCACACCTTGTATCCATATCCTTAACCCCTAGAGTATGATGATTTAACCCCTAGAGTACGATAATTTAACCCCTAGAGTACGATGATTTAACCCCTTAAGTACGATGACTTAACCCCTTGAGTATGATGATTTAGCCCCTTGAGTACGACAATAAACTTTGAGTGTGATGATTTAACCCCTTGAGTACGATGATTTAACCCCTTAAGTACGATGACTTAACCCCTTGAGTACGATGACTTAACCCCTCGAGTACAATGACTTAACCCCCTGAGTACGACAAAATAACCCCTTAGAGCACGTCATCGTAGTCGAAGGAAATGATCACCGTATTCAAAAGGTCAATCACTTTACCCTCAGGTATGACCAAATGAAGTTATCAGGTGAGCGAGTCTTGGGTTATTCACTTCATTATCTTCATTGATGCCAGAGAGAAGGTGAAGATAGTATATGAGGAGGAGGGATCTGTTAGCTGCATCGACACACACACACACACACACACACACACACACACAAGCTGTTTCTTCTCCTCTTCCTCCTCCTAACCTCCTCCTCCTTTTCCTTCTCTTATTCCTTCTCTTGTTCCTCTTG
This sequence comes from Homarus gammarus, assembly GCA_958450375.1. NCBI lineage: Eukaryota > Metazoa > Arthropoda > Malacostraca > Decapoda > Nephropidae > Homarus > Homarus gammarus. Next base: position 10,308,490 of record CAUDMG010002538.1, read on the forward strand.
CTCCCTCTCTTGTTCCTCTTCTTTCGTTTCTCCTCCTCCTCTTACTCCACCTACCTCCCCCTCTTGCTCCTCCTCCTTCCCACCCGTGTCGTTAAAATTCATTGGTTTCTTGTGGGATTTTAACAGCAGTAATGAGGCCCATTCACACAAGTGTCACCTCATTAGCGAACAGGTTACACTCTCCCTCCCAGTAACAGCTTGTGGGGGTCGGGGGGAGGGGGGGGGGCACTCAAGTCCATCATTCTCTAGTCCAAATCCAAAGTGGTGATCGCACCTTAGTGAATCACCTCGTTCTTGGCCACGTCTGGTGAGATGATGTAATGCCGAGGTTGTTTGTCCGGTCGTGCAGATGGTGTGTTAGGGGGGGGGGGGAGCTTGTAGAGTGATGATCTTATGTTTATATAGAACTTTTATATGATTCTCCATTAAAAAATAAATAAAATATATATCACGGGTCCTAAAATGCCTATTAGAGGATAAGGTTTAGTGATTGTGGTAATATAAATGGAACTACAGGAAATTAAGAACAAAATCACTATGTTCTTTTTATTTGGTCTAGTTATAATTTACATACTATGACCTAAGTATTCTGAAATGTTTGTAAACCCATCAGTACACGTGGACAGTGTGGTTGTTAGTGAAGTCTTCGTTCAAGTGTATATTGAACATCATGAAGATCGTGTATGAAGAACAAGAGGGGAAGGAGCCTGTATGTGTGTTGATGTATGTGTGTGTATGAAGAACAAGAGGGGAAGGAGCCTGTATGTGTGTTGATGTATGTGTGTGTATGAAGAACAAGAGGGGAAGGAGCCTGTATGTGTGTGTTGATGTATGTGTGTGTATGAAGAACAAGAGGGGAAGGAGACTGTATGTGTGTTGATGTATGTGTGTGTATGAAGAACAAGAGGGGAAGGAGCCTGTATGTGTGTGTTGATGCAGCTGATGGATCCCTCCCTCCAATCACTATCTTCACCTTCTCTCCAGCATAAATGAAGATAATGAAGTGAATAACGCAAGACTCACTCCCCTGACAACTTCATTTGGTCATCATACACCATGCTATCATTCCTCTTCACAGTTATAATCTAGATATCTTCTGGTATAAACTAGCTGAATAAGTTATAGTCGCCATAACCACTAAGCTAGGTAAATGAACGTATAATCACAGTCAGTATTCAAAAGTCTGCATTAACCCTCTAAGTTGTTTGATATATATCGTATTTACGTAAGTTTAGGTCGCATATACACTAATCATATCCGTCTTTCGTACTCACACTAAAAACTCTTCTGAAACACGACGATATATTTTTTGGGGTGGGTGGGTGAGTGTGGGGGGTTAAGTGCATATTAAAACAGTCAATGATCACGTGTTGGTTACAGGTTATGTGTGTTGATTTATTCAGTTTTTTAAAATATATATATATACATCCAAGTCATTCACAATACATTTAAATCTGGATGAGAATTTGTCATAGCACACACACACACACACACACATACACACACACACTTTTCGCTAGGCCATGTATACTCCTTAATAATTCAGTACTCTTCATGACGCGCTTCCCAGTACTGTAACAACTCTGGTGTACAATACGAGAGTGAGTCTTATCAAGGGGTGAATTAATGTACAGTATATTCATAATAGTCTCGCCCTATATACTTACAGACATACAGTACTAAATATTATCACAGACTCAATAAATCAAGTAAACTGGCAACTATAGGTGTTTAAAATGAAGTGAATAGTAGGATACCGTCTCCATGGTGACCAGTGGGGACCATTGAGGATGTATAGCAGACGCCTTTCCACCAGTAGCCAAACGCTCAGCAATACCAACACCAGATATTTCCTTGGTATGAGTTACTTGATCATTCTAGCATTCAGAAAAAAAACAGTAATGTTATAATCTATTACTGTAGGTTATTCCTTAGTGTTCGCCCATCGCTATAAATCCTAGAGGGGAAATTGGGTCCTGTCTAGTAAAGCAACAGCGCCGCTATCTTACTTCACCCAGCGTGGTAATCTTTCCGTCGTGGTTTTGTGTCCAGCACCGATAAATAAATGCAGATCTTATAGTTCCAATAATATTTAGCGATTGGTTTCCTTTAAAGAAAAACACAGCATATATTTTTTTTCTGATTCTTCAATATCATGTAAATTATTATAACTTTTCTTCATTGTTATATAAAGTGTATTAGTTAATTCAATAATATGATGAATAATAACACAATTACAATGCAACAGCTGCTAACCTAGTCACTCATTAAGACTAACATAACCAAGTAACTCACAAATACCAGCAGCTTGGAGTTAACTCACAAATACCAGCAGCTTGGAGGTAACTCACAAATACCAGCAGCTTGGAGGTAACTCACAAATACCAGGAGCTTGGAGGTAACTCAGAGGTACCAACATAATGTGACTCAATTACTGTTTATTGAATCATGAATATTTTATTTTTATTTTTACATAACTGATTGATTTTTAATTGTGAAAAAAATAATGACTGAAATAAATACAATGAATAGTGATGAATACTGAAAATATAAAACAATAAAACTAATGGATAAAATAAAATGATGAAGGTACAGGAAGAGTCAAAGCGTACCCCAAAGAATAATCAGCTAAAAAAAGTCAGCTTACCTCAAGGTTTTACTGGAGCTTAGAATATCATATTTGTTCTCATCACCATGTAAGGTAATACAATATCTTATATAAGTAATGAGATTAAGGTTTCGCGAAGCCTTGAAAAGCCTTGGATTCGGCTTTGTGACTTCCAAAGGATTCGGCCCCATTTCTAAATTTGCAACCTAACCTAACCTAACCTAACCTAACCTAACCTAATCTAACCTAACCTAATCTAACCTAACCTAATCTAACTTTTACGCTCTGGATATGAGTTTTATTGAAGGTATTAATTATGAAGCCCACCTGACCTGTTGCCATCACAGAAGAAGCCAATATTGATGTCCCCCATAAAACACCACTTTAATTGGCCTACTCACAGGAAGGGTTGACGCACTAGCTTCATTTGTTCATCGTATTCACTTACAAAAACATGAAATTGGAAATGTTTACCGTGGAAAAACAACAACAATGTGTTTCATCAGTTTGTTAAAAGCAATGGTAGACGAATTTGTTGGGGATTTGTTATACTCTATTGTTAAAAAGAATAGACTGTATGATTCCCGTTAAAGGGTCCAGCACAGCCAAGTTTATTTTGTTTCATATACACGATTTGTAAGTGTGTGTTCGTTAGTAAATGGTTCAATTTATACCAAACACGGGAAAAAGGTTTGACTGGAGTGTTAATTATACAAAAAATGAATATAGACGATGCATTTTGTTATACTGTGTAACGTTATACATGTATCAACGCTCAAATTGTGACAGGTGATTAGTGTAACCCCCCAAAAAAATGCCTACATGCCACAGTGTCACGCTGAACTGCCTTTTCCCTCTGGTTCCCATCAGTTCTTGCCACCCCCCAACACCTCCCCCAGCCCCCCCCCCCGTCCCTAGAGACAAAACGGGCCACAAATTCCTAAAACATGAAGGGGAAAATGCTGAGTACATTCCTCTGGCGTGATTACCTTTGCCATCGACGACCACAGACTTCAATAATGTGACGTGAGGCGCTCAAAAAAAAAACTATCTTTAATATTTTATGCGAGACAATACGACACAACGGACGAAGGCTTCTGACAACCCTACTGAGACAACAGGAGTCGCAGTGTTCATTATGAAACTCATCGATCTTTTCCGTAAAGATACATTTTTTTTTTGGAGTGAGTGTATTACATGACGGCTGGAAAGTGGGTGAAGTGGCTGGAAAGTGGGTATAGTGGCTGGAAAGTGGGTTTAGCCTTAAGTTAGACACTCAGGTAACATTGAAGGGAGGGAAACAACGCAGGAATAATGAGGGAACATGTAAGAAGAGAGGAGGAAGGAACAACTTGTTGTGGCGGGAGGGACGAGTGTGTGGAAAGGAGGAAGAGGAACTTGAAGAAAATATAAAACACGAGCAACAGAAAACTTGGACGTAGATGGAAGAGCAGTTTCTTTATCTTTCAGTCTATCCGTTTCTATGTCTCTGTTTGGCTATCTGTATAACACCAATCAAATCTGTCTGTCTGTCTTTGTTCTCAATGATCGATTTTACCGGAAGAAAGATAATCGATATTACATGAAATAGCGTAGGTTTGTGTTATGTAATCGTGGGGCAAGGAAGTGCTGGGGTCGAGGATGACTGTAATGGCATACATATGACTGTGATGACCGTGATGACTGTGATGACCGTGATGACCGTGATGAATGTGATGACCGTGATGAATGTGATGACTGTGGTGACCGTGATGACTGTGATGACCGTGATGACTGATAACCGTGATGATTGTGATGACCGTGATGAATGTGATGACCGTGATGAGTGTGATGACCGTGATGAATGTGATGACCGTGATGAATGTGATGACCGTGATGACTGTGATGACCGTGATGACTGTGATGACCGTGATGACTGTGATGACCGTGATGACTGTGATGACCGTGATGAATGTGATGACCGTGATGACTGTGATGACCGTGATGACTGTGATGACTGTGGTGACCGTGATGACTGTGATGACCGTGATGACTGTGATGACCGTGATGACTGTGGAGGACGAGGAGAGTGAGATGCTTGTAGCGTCTCTATATGTGGTAATACCGTCTCTACACATGGTAACACTGTCTAGTCTCTAATGGTAACACTGCCTAGTCTCTAATGGTAACACTGTCTAGTCTCTAATGGTAACACTGTCTAGTCTCTAATGGTAACACTGTCTAGTCTCTAATGGTAATACTGCCTAGTCTCTAATGGTAACACTGTCTAGTCTCTAATGGTAACACTACCTAGTCTCTACATGTATATATCTTCTTACGAATATTAACCACCATTTCTGTTCCACAAATTATTTTCTTCTGTTTCATTAAAAATTATTGACGGGTCGTTTTAACATAGAATAACTTTGTCCTATAATACATTTCAATATATTTGCCACTCTGCTGTTGATGATATACCATTAAACAATTTACCCTCGATGAATTTACATAAACTAAGAGAAATGCGGTTTTTAAACAATTATATACACTTACGGATAGTGTTGGGGAGGGGGAGGTGGGGGAGGGGGGGGGGGTGTTCAGTGTGGACAGGTGAGCCATGACGCACAGGTATAATGAGGATAATTAAAGGTGATGATACCTCCCACTACCATCAGCAGTAGAAAAGCCCAGGTAGGAGTGGGTGGGGTGGATAGGTGTGGCGGGTAGGTGTGGTGGGTAGGTAGGTGGGGTGGGGTGGGGTGGGGTGGAGTGGGGTTGGGTGGGGTGGGGTGGGGTGAGTGGGGTGGATGAGAGACTTGATGGACTGTATAGGTAATGGGTCTCTTGTACATCCACCTAGCCATAATCTTCATTTATCCGAATATGTTTTTACAGTAGAAAGAATGAGTGAAGTATAACAAATGAAGGAAATTGTGTGTGTGTGTGTGTGGGTGGTGTAAGTGTGTGTGTGTGTGCTGTGTGTGGGTGTGGTGTAAGTGTGTGTGTGTGTGCGTGTGCGTGTGTGTATGGTGTAAGTGTGTGTGTGTATGTGTGTGTGTGTGTATATGTGTGTATGTGTGTGTGTGTGTGCCAGGATGTACCAGGATAGTCATTGGCCTACACTCAACAATCACGAACTATAACAGCCACCAACCACATCAACTAAACATCTTCGGAACACGTAAACTACCTCAAGTGTTACACAATACTCGAGGGAAGTTTTTTTTATTAATTACCAGTATAATTAATTTCAAGTTCAGTATTATATATATTTGAATGAGTGATGGTAATTTGCTAAGAAAGGTGCCGTGGTAAAGTGGACATAGCGCTCGCATCCCGTCCTAAAGGTCCCTGGTTCTACTACATCTTTTAAACCGAGGACCGCAAAGGCATGTGCCATACAGCTTGGCACTAATATGTACACAACCAGCGAACGGAATATCACAATAACTTATTCAGGAATGTACAAATTAAATATAAATACATAAATAATAACAAAAAGATTGGTTATATTCTCATAATATAGCTCCTCCCCCCACCCCCTTCCCCGGAGGTTCTGGATTAATGAAACATAGTAGGATCAGTCAAGCTCCGGGGCAGGTAGATCTCTCTCTCTCTCTCTCTCTCTCTCAAGAACCATTAAGATGCGCTCCGTGATCTCCAACAGGATGCTAATTATCCTGCTGGGTGGCGGGGGTGGGTGGCAGGGGTGGATGGGGGTTAGGGTGGTCATGCAGCGCTGTGTCCCCTCAGGAAATCACAACACAGCTGGTTGGATTCCCCCTGGATGTAACTCCCTGCTTCAAGAACGTCAAGATTCAGACGATAATTATGAAGATTTATACGATATTCTGTATACATTCTCCTACGTGTTTCAGAGATAGAAAATATGTCAGTAAAACCTCTAGGACGCTGTCGAAATGGGACTAGACATCAGGGTACCACGTTTTGATAGGGGACTATGATACCAAGTTGTTCCACGAGGCTATGATATAGTGAATCAGATTTTGCTAAGGAGGAAAGTATTGTACTACGTTGTTTCAGAGGAAGTACATTGTAAGAAGTTGCTCCTGGGATAACTACACACTAGAAAGTTGTTCCAGAGAGAACTGTATACTGTACTACAAAGTTGTTCTAAACGGGAGTAAATTGTTCGCGGTAATCCAGAGAGAGAGAGAGAGAGGGGGGGGGGGGGCTATAGTGCAGTACTACTTACCCCTTTGAGTTCTAAATTGGCCGGCCCCCAAGACCACCTGGGGATAAACCTGTTTAACCCTTTGGCTCTGGGAAAGGGTTAAGAAGCTGTTGCCAACCGCATCCTGAGTTAACGAGCTGTATAACCCAGTATAAAGGAATAACCCAGGCAGACCGGAAACTTGTTAACTGCACTGGCTACCGAATACCCCATGAACACGGTCTGCGGCTCAAATATCACCCAGGGTCCAAAACAATGCTGCGTAAACAGAGGCAAAAGAAGCAAGCAAAATTCACTTATAATCTCACTCTACCTAGGAATCGAACTGGCGACCATTCACTCATGAGGCGAATATTCTCACCATTACACCACAGTTCACCAAAATCAGAACAATTTAAAGGGAGATTATATTGTACCAGATTTTTCGTAGGGGAAAATAATATACTGTACCATATTGTTCCAGAGAAGCTATACTATGCCACGTTGTTCCAGGGGCACTATACGGTGATTCGTTGTACAGACACAAGAGACTATCCACTGGGAGACTCCACTGACAGACTATGTGCATTATGGAGGAGGTTCCGGGAAGAGTCGACATGTCCCACAAGGTGCTGCCATTCTCTCAACAATAATAAACTATTAAAACATCTATTTTCGACCTTTCCCTTATCTCTTCCATTTCATTTTGCCTTTACCCTCCACCCATAAAACCTCTCTTCTTTTCTTTGTCTTCTAACCCTTACATCCTCTCTTCTCTTCCACCTTTTCCCCTTTCCTCTCTTCCCTGCCTTCCACCTTTCCCCCTCTACCATGTTATTCGTTTCCACCCCTCTGAAGTTGCCTACCTTCCTTTTTTGGTCGACTAAGTACCTATAGACAGGTGAGCAGCACAGGTAAGGAGGGTACAGGTGAGTGTTGGTAAGCCTGAGTTTACACTTGAGTTTAGAGTTGTCATTCTGCATCATTGCCTTCAAGGGGGACACCTCTGTGTTATTGTAATTAACACTCGAGGGATAGTTTCTCTTGTATATATTTTATGATAAATACACACACACACACACACACTGTTACGAGTTGGGGATTTAGAATATAGTTATACGTCTACCCAGATCCCAACGGGTAACAACAAAAAAAAAACAAAGACAATCGGACTAAAAAAAGGGTAGACAAAGGATGCGAGTTTTCGTTGTATATAATAAAGTACCATAAATTCCTTAACAAAATATTCAGCTTATAAACTACCCTTAACCAAACTTAACCTAAACACGAACAGTATATACATAGTAATAAAACATAGAACAATAGTGAAGCAATGTGGAGTGGGGAGAGGCAATACAAGATTACAAATACTTAAGTGAGGAGCTGAGATGGCTGACGGGCAAGGCTGAGTATGGTAGAAGACGGTAAAAAGTCACTGTGCCGTAGGTTTCCAGGATAGGTGATCCTGTGGTCGCTTCCCAGAGTGAAGTGTGTCCTCTCCTCGAATTGGAGCTGACCAAGTAGACTGAGGCGGAAGTGACGCAACAACCAGGATATGGAGAAGGGAAACCCGGGAGTGGTAACTAAGACGAGCCATACTCGTGTTTCGTCCCTAGATGGCGTTGCTCGTGGTGCTGGGTAGGTAGATGAAGACAATCGGTGGAGGGGTTCGTAACACACCCCCCCTCCAAAGACCTTCGTAGCGCGGGCGCGAAGGAGGTGATCACCTGGTGCGTCTGGAGAGTAGCTGCTACATTTCCACTGGAGCTCGGGATAAGGAGTCTGCAATCAGGTTTTCCACCCCCTTTATGTGCCGGACTTGTAGATTATAGGGCTGGGTGAGGAGAGCCCAGCGGAGGATTCGCTGGTTGGAGGTCTTGTTGGTTTGGATGAACGTGAGTGGGTTATGGTCGGTGAAGACCAGGGTTGTTTGTGGGCAAGACTGGAGGTAACATTCAAACTTCTTTATTGCCAACACCAGAGCCAGGGCCTCCTTCTCTATGGTCGAGTAGTTGGTCTGATGTTTTTTCAACTTGGCAGAGTAATATGCCACAGGGTGAAGGACATCAGTGGTTGGGTCGGGTTGTAGGAGCACAGCCCCCACTCCGACACCACTAGCGTCGATTTGCAGATGGAAGGGCAAGGTGTAGTCAGGGGGGTGGACTACAGGCTTAGAGGCAAGGAAGGCTTTGAGGCGGTGGAAAGACTGGTCGCAATTCTGGTTCCAGATGTAAGGGACCGCAGAACTGGTAAGGTCTGTGAGGGGTCCGGCCACGCTGGAGAAGTTACTGCAGAACCGACGGTAGTAGCCGCACATCCCCAGGAAGCGCATGAGTTCCTTCCTCGTCCTTGGAGTGGGGAAGGACAAGATGGCTTCAACGTTTGCGTCCTTGGGTCTCACCATACCATGCCCAACGATATGTCCCAGGTAAGTCACCGAGGCCCGGCCAAAAGCAGATTTAGCCAGGTTTATGGTGAATCCAGTCTCTTGCAGTCGTGCAAACAGTATCTCCAAACGCACCAGATGTTCGTCCCAGCTGTCCGACACCACCACCAGGTCATCCAGGTAGGCGAACGTCCCACCTAGGTCTTGAATAAGGTAGTTTATGGCCCTCTGGAATGTGGCCGGAGCATTAGAAAAGCCAAACGCCATAACTAAATATTGAAAAAGACCAAATGGAGTTATAAATGCCGAGATTATTTTTGCCCTATCCGTGAGTCCTACTTGATAATATCCTTTCAACAGGTCTATAGTACTGATAAATTGGGCACAGCCTATGCTGTCTATTATATCTTCAATCAAAGGTAAAGGGTAGGAGTCAGAGACAGTGACCTGGTTCACTTTACGATAATCTGTACAGAAACGAAAGGTGCCATCGGGTTTTGGAATGAGAAGGCAAGGTGAAGCCCAGGGGGAGGTACTAGGCTCAGCTAAGTTATGCTTTAACAAAAAATCTACCTCCTTTTTCATGATCTCTTTTTTTTGTGGATTTAGTCGATATGCTGATTGTCTAATGGGTTGTACATCATCTGAGATTAGCTTAATATCATGTTTAAGTATATTGCAAAATCCTGGGAGGTCTGATGTGACTTTAGGAAATGTTGATAATAACTTAGTGAGATCTTTTGCTTGAGATGGATTCAGAACAGAAAAATACTCATCCAAATTGTTGAGTATGTGACTGTTAGCAGGGTTCTCTTTAGGTAGAGGGAAGTCTAAATTCTCCAATAGGTCCATGTCATCTGTCTCCGGCTCCGGCCCTGACAAAACCGTATGCAATACAGGTAGGCTTACAGCCTCGGGGATGTCTTCCTCTGACTGCCTGGAATGGTAAAGTTTCATGAGATTAATGTGAACAAGTTGTGAATCTTTTCTGCGATCAGGAGTATGGACTATATAGTTGAGAGGAGATAGTTTATTAGCAACTATATAGGGACCAGTAAACTTGCTTTTAAGGGGAGAGCCTGGAATGGGTAGAAAGAGTAACACTTTGTCACCTGGAGAAAATGATCTTTTAACTAATTTAGGTTGGGACTTCACCATTTTCTCTTGGACTTTTTTTAAGTTTGACTGAGCAATGGTTCGGACTTCAGTTAATTTGTCCCGTAAAGTGTCAATGTATTGGGAAACTGTTGCGGGCTTAATAGAGGGAGTGTCAAACCACTGCTCCTTTACTATTTTAAGGGGTCCCCTAATTTGTCTCCCATATAGTAACTCGAACGGGGAGAATCCCAATGACTCCTGGGGACATTCCCTGATGGCAAAGAGTAACAAGTCTATGCCTTCATCCCATTCCTTTTGGTGTTCTATACAGTATTTTTTGATCATTGATTTGAAAGTTTGATGGAACCGTTCCAAGCAACCTTGGGATTGTGGGTGGTAAGCCGAAGATGTACAATGGTCCACACTGAGGTCTTTCATCACCTGTTCGAAAAGATTGCTCGTAAAATTGGTGCCCTGATCAGATTGGATCTCTTTAGGAATGCCCACTGAAGTGAAAAGATGCAAAAGATGTTTGATTACGTTTTTTGAAGTGATGCTTTTAAGGGGAAAAGCCTCAGGATAACGTGTACTGGTATCCATAACTGTGAGCAGGAATTGATTTCCCTTCTTAGTCTTTGGTAATGGGCCCACACAATCCACAACAATCTTTTCAAATGGGGTAGAAAATACTGGGATGGGCTTAATGGGAGCTGCTGGTATACTTTCATTTGGTTTTCCTACCATTTGACAAATATGACAAGATTTTAGGTATTGAGACACATCCTTCCTAAGTCCAGGCCAGTAATAGTGTTGGAGGAGCTTTTTATATGTTTTCAGGATTCCCAAATGTCCTGAAATACCATCATGGGCAAGGGCAATTAATGCTGGTCTGACTGAAGCTGGAATTACCACTTGATGTATTTCAGACCACGTGTCTAGATGGGCAAGCTCAGGGGGCCTATAGGCCCTCATCAAAACCCCTTCATGATAATAAAAACACGGAAGGGTGTTAAAATCTTTACCTTCAACTGCTGCATGATGAAGTTTATTCAAAGATGGATCAGATTGTTGGGCTTTAATGAGCTCCTCCTTACTTATCGTCTTATTGTACAGATCTTCTGTGGGTAGGAAGATATTGGAGGTGGTTTTAGATGAAGAGGGCCCATTTCGCACACTCTGTGACCGGGTGACAGCACAAGATGGGAAAAGATGAGGAATAGTTTCTTTAAGGTCAGTGGTGGAGTTGACAGGTAAGGGAGAGTCGACTGTCTTTATGTTAGGAACCACTAGATCTCCTACCAAGTCATTACCCAATAATAAATGAATGCCACACACAGGCATTGGGTCTTTCCTTATGGCTATTTGCACTTCCCCAGTAATCAAGGGACATTGGAGGTGCACTTTAGCTAAAGGATAGGAAGAATGGGACGAGAGATCTGAAATTAGAACACTCTCATTTGTAAATGCGGTAGATATATCAGGAATGACGTTAAACAGGAGGATAGATTGTGCTGCGCCCGTATCACGTAGTATACGAATAGGGAAAGAACGAGACCCTTCTACGATTGAAATTTTTCCCTCATAGGTGAATGAAGAGAAGAGATCCTGATGGGGCCTTGCCACATTGGCATTTGCTATTGGTTTGGATTTGGGATCCAGGGAACTACTTTTAGCAATTCGACACTTTGGGTGTTTACAAGTCTGGATCGTATGGCCTGGGATTTTACAGTAAGAACAAGTAAGCTTGGTTGCATCGGGGGGAGTGGGTGTGGGACCTTTCGACCTACCACTCACGTTCCCAAGGTTATCATCAGAGGAGGACCTAACATGTCGGGAAGTACCACGTTCTCTACTGCCCAGTGACTCCACCAACAAAGCATACGCATCAGCCAGCTCAGCAGCACGCCCTAAATTAACCTCTCCACGCTCCTCCACATGCTTCAAGATGTGAAATGGTATCTTGCTTTTCCACTCCTCCAGGACTACCAAATTTAACAAATCCTGAAATGTGGAGGTCTCTGTAGCCTCTAACCACTTCTTAAAAAACCTAAGCTTTTCTTGAGCAAACTCAACAAATGTGTGTGAAAATGGTTTGGTTAGTTTACGAAACTTCTGCCGGTATCCATCTGGCGTGATAGCATAAGAGGTGAGGATATTCTTTTTTACGTTATCATAGTCATCAGTCTGGTCTAAACAGTTATAAACTCTACGAGCCTTACCATATAATTTAGGAACTAACACTGACACCCACTGGTCCTTTGGCCACTCATTCTTCGCGGCTATTTTCTCAAAAGTCCTAAATGACCCGTCCATATCGGATTCATCAAACCCGGGAACAAGGGAAGAAGCAGTAGCAGGGTTAAAAGCAGCGAGTTTCTCTCTTAATGCCACTTCTTTTGATTTAAACTCCGATGTTAAAGTGACTTCTGTCTCTCTCACCTGTAGTTCTTTCAGTTTAACCGCCTGCACCAACTTGGCCTGTTCCATCCTTTCCTCATGCTCCAACTTGGCCTGTTCCGACCTTCCCTCATGCTCCAACTTGGCCTCCAACTTGGCCTGTTCCAACTTGGCCTGTTCCATCCTTTCTTCATGGTCCAACTTGGCCTCCAACTTGGCCTGTTCCAACTTGGCCTGTTCCCTCCTTTCTTCAGGGTCCAACTTGGCCTCCTGCTCCAACTTGGCCTGTTCCAACTCGAGTTCTTTCATTTTGATTTGGAACTCGAACCTAGCTCGTTCTAGTTCTAAGGGGTCTATTCGTTGTGTTTCTTCTTGAGGGCTAGCCAGACCTGAGGCAACTTCTGGGTGAGGAGGGGTGGTGGATAGTGGTTGAAGTTTCTTGGACATGGGCGTTAATCTGTCAACAGCGGATTCTTTTAAAACTTCTTGTTGAACCAACTCTTCAATCACATGATTTTTTAACATTTCCTTAGTCAGTTGCTGTGAAAATGGGATATTGTAATAGTTGGCTATTTCTTTCCATTCTTTCTTCAGGATATTAACACGTAATTTAGCTACGGAAGGATTTTCAATAAAATCCTGGAGATCAAAACCTGAGGTGGCCATTGTTAATAAAAATAGGATAAATTAACTAATGGTCAAAAGCTAAGATAAGTGGATAACCCTAGAAAATATCACGGCAGTGGATAACCAGAAAGTCCCGGAAACTAACCAAGTTATACCTAGGGAAATTACACTTATGATTATTGTTCTTCCGAGAAGATCCTTAGATAAGGATAAGAGACTTGAAAGAGGTAGGGCGTATTACGGCATTAATATAAAGATCCGGATTAACAACCCTGATATACTTGAAAGAGGTAGGGCGTATTACGGCATTAATATAAAGATCCGGATTAACAACCCTGATATACTTGAAAGAGGTAGGGCGTATTACGGCATTTATATAAAGATCCGGATTAACAACCCTGAATGAGATAATGAGAAGAACAATAATTGAGGCTTTATAATTATGGGGTCCTGGTAGAGAGGGGCGTCCCAAGATATCACTTCACTCTAAACTAGTAACTATGGAACAGCCTACTCTGGAGCGAGGGTACGGCATTAAACAGATCCGGATTCTTCCCTACACTCGATAAGACTTACCACACGACTGCCACGTGTAATAACAGGTAAGCCTTATGACACTTGGAACCTATTATCCTACGTCTGTCACTCTTACTATACGGTAATACCAATATATGCACACACATATGAAGGAAACTTTAAACCACCGTAAAGCAATTGTAAACAGAAGTGACTGGGAGGGGTAATTAACACTGAGTAACAAGGGAGGAAGGAATATGGTACTTAAGGTCGTGTCCTGTCACGGTCGCCATTTGTTACGAGTTGGGGATTTAGAATATAGTTATACGTCTACCCAGATCCCAACGGGTAACAACAAAAAAAAAACAAAGACAATCGGACTAAAAAAAGGGTAGACAAAGGATGCGAGTTTTCGTTGTATATAATAAAGTACCATAAATTCCTTAACAAAATATTCAGCTTATAAACTACCCTTAACCAAACTTAACCTAAACACGAACAGTATATACATAGTAATAAAACATAGAACAATAGTGAAGCAATGTGGAGTGGGGAGAGGCAATACAAGATTACAAATACTTAAGTGAGGAGCTGAGATGGCTGACGGGCAAGGCTGAGTATGGTAGAAGACGGTAAAAAGTCACTGTGCCGTAGGTTTCCAGGATAGGTGATCCTGTGGTCGCTTCCCAGAGTGAAGTGTGTCCTCTCCTCGAATTGGAGCTGACCAAGTAGACTGAGGCGGAAGTGACGCAACAACCAGGATATGGAGAAGGGAAACCCGGGAGTGGTAACTAAGACGAGCCATACTCGTGTTTCGTCCCTAGATGGCGTTGCTCGTGGTGCTGGGTAGGTAGATGAAGACAATCGGTGGAGGGGTTCGTAACAACACACACTCTCTCTCTCTCTCTCTCTCTCTCTCTCTCTCTCTCTCTCTCTTTCTCTCTCTCTCTTTTCTCACCTCACATTATCCCCTTCTTTCTTTCTCGCCTTTTCGCTTCGCATAATCTCTCTCTCTCTCTCTTTCTCCTCGTCTTTTCACTTGGCATTATCTCTCTCTCTCTCTCTCTCTCTCTCTCTCTCTCTCTCTCTCTCTCTCTCTCTCTCTCTCTTTCTTCTCGTCTTTTCACTTCACATTATCTCTCTCTCTCTCTCTCTCTCTCTCTCTCTCTCTCTCTTTCTCTTCTCTCTCTCTCTCTTTCTTCTCGTCTTTTCACTTCACATTATCTCTCTCTCTCTCTCTCTCTCTCTCTCTCTCTCTCTCTCTCTCTCTCTGGTCTTTTCACATCACACTATCTCACCTCCTGCCTCCCTCTCTCTCAAGTTATGTGTGAGTTGATAACATCATCTGTTGAGATGACGTGGCTTGTCAAACGCTGCTTTAGTATGGAAGTGCGACACAGTGGAGGAGGGAAAGGGGGGGTGAAGGGAAGGGGGTGAAGGGAAAGGGGGGTGAAGGGAAAGGGGGTGAAGGGAAAGGGGGTGAAGGGCGGGGGAGGGTGAAGGGAAAGGGGGGTGAAGGGAAAGGGGGGTGAAGGGTGAAGGGAGGGGGGAGGGTGAAGGGCGAGGGGGTGAAGGGTGAAGGGCGAGGGGGGTGAAGGGCGGGGGGTATGGGGTGAGGGGAAAAGGGGGTTGGGTGAAGGGAAAGGGGAGTGAGGGGTGAAGGGAAAGGGGTGAGGGGGTGAAGGGCGAGGGGTGACGGGTAAGGGTGGTGAGAGGTGTGAGGGGTGAGGGGGTGAGAGGGGTGAGAGGGGTGAGGGAGCGAGGACGAGATTATAATTATGAAGGTGACATAACACGCTTAGGCCAACACCTCTCTTCTCATTCCTGTCTCTCCCTCATTCTCTTCCATCTCCTGTCTCTCCCTCATTCTCTTCCATCTCATGTCTCTCCCTCATTCTCTTCCATCTCATGTCTCTCCCTCATTCTCTTCCATCTCATGTCTCTCCCTCATTCTCTTCCCTCCTTTCCCTGTTCTCTTCCTTTCCTTCATTTCCTCATTATCTTATCCCTTTCCTTCTTTTCTGTCTCCTTATTTTTCCCCCTTTTCCTGTATCTTTTCCTTCCATTCCTTTTTTTCCGTCCTGCTTTTCCCTCTTCTCTTCCTTTTTTTATTCCTCTCCCCCCCCTCTTTCTTTTGTCGGCTTCCTTTTTAGTTTCTTCCTTCCCTTTTTATTCCAAGCTGGGAGGTGGATGGAAGTGGGAGGAGGGTGGAAGTGGGAGGGGGGTGGAAGTGGGAGGAGGGTGGAAGTGGGAGAGGGGAGGAGGTGGGAGGGGGAGGAGGTGGGAGGGGGAGGAGTTAGGATGAACCAAGAAGGGGATTAGGTGTAAGGCCTCTTTGATTAACTAGGATGGGCTAGAAGGGTGTTTAGGGAAAGGGCAAGGATGGGAGGGGGGTAGGAAAGGCTAGGAAAAGGCCAGGAGAAGGAAAAGGAAAGAGTAGGAGGAGGCCAGAAAGGATAAAAGAGGAATAGTCGTGATCTAGGGAGATGGGTGGTGGTGCCCTCTGACGGGTGACTGGCGTACAAGTCTGGACGCCTCGTCTACTGTTGACCCTAAAATGTTTCCGCTCTGGCTATTTTGCCGGTAATTAGACCCTTAGGTGATAGAGGAGGTGGGAAAATATGTGTTCGAGAGAGAGAGAGAGAGAGAGAGAGAGAGAGAGAGAGAGAGCGCTCCTTGGATATAAATTAAACCTCATCTAGGGCTTTGTGGTGGAATAGCCTGGACGTCTCCCTGTAGACAGAGCCCAATCTTTGTACAATCTCATCTAGAGCTCCATCTGAATAAAGCTTCACCTATAAAGCTCCTTATAGATAAAGCCTTCCCCAATAGAACCTCTGGAGGAGCCTAGTGAAGACAATCTCACCTAAAAAGCTCCTTACAGAGCCTCAACCCGGTACAACCTAATCCAGAGCTCCACATAGCAAAATCTTCCCGTCCCAAGTCCCGCACCCTGCAGGAGAACCTCAACGGGGCATACAAATTTCTTCATCCCTCTTCGTTAGTAGTGTAAATTCCATTGAAGAAGGTCCCTGTGTTTACTGAGATGCCTGAGTTTGTTTGCTCAACCGACACGCGCGCCACGCTTCAATTACGGCAGCCGATGATTCTCCTGCATTAGCGGGGGAAAAGAACCACACATCCTTCTCTCTTCCACCCATCCACCCACACACACAGATACACCCACCCACATAGACACTACACACACCCTCACAAACTCCCCCCACTCTCACATTCCAATATTGTGGTAATATAAATACTGACACAAATATATATACTACTACTACTATTACTACTACTACCACTATTAGTACTACTACTGCTACTACTACTCCTACTACTAGACTTACAAAAACCAATACCATACCTGCAGTTCCTAATTATAAAACTCCATCGCCAAGGTAATGAAAACAAACGTATCATATTTCTAGTTAAAAATGTGTGTAAATATATATATATATCATTAACACCTAAGATAAAAATAATACTCATATCATACCAAAAAAAAAAAAAATAATAAAAAAATAATAAAAGTGAATAATTAATAATATAACAAGTCAATTAAATAAAAGAGAATGATGAATGAGAAACAATATATAGTAAATGGTCTTAAGTGAAAAGCAATTAACCAATTAACGATAATGTATTGCCGCGGGGTTCATTATCATCAGTGGAGGTGGAACTGACACACACACACACACACACACACACACACACACACACACACACACACACACACACACACACAAACACATTAATTCAATTACTTACTCACTCATTCTCTGGAGGGGTTAAACAGACTAATTAAATTGTAAGGGAACCAACAACGCTACTTTAGTAATGTGGTAATGTGTGGTGGTGGTGGTGGTGGTGGTGGTGGTGGTGGTGATGATGATTGTAGTTGCTATTGTTGTACTGTTGTTGAGGTGGAGATGGTAAAGATTGTGACGGTAATAGTGGTGGTAGTGGAGGGCGGTATTAAACGTAACTGGGGGGTGGGGGGGGGGGACACGAGCCTTCACCTTTCGACACCAAGTGACTAGTGGGAACACACCTGTTGTCTCTTAGTTACTGTATGGCTACCTCAGTGAGCAACCTCTCTTAAGCGGCGGTAACGGTAAGGGAGGGAGGGAAGGAGGGAGTGAGGGAGGGAGGGAAGGAGGGAGTGAGGGAGAGAGGGAAGGAGGGAGTGAGGGAGGGAGGGAGGGAAGGAGGGAGTGAGGGAGGGAGGGAGGGAGGGAGGGAGGGAGGGAGTGAGGGAGGGAGTGAGGGAGGGAAGGAGGGAGGGAGGGAGTGGGTGCGTCTGGAAGTAAGGCACACGTAACTTTGTTTTAGTTAAGGATAGTTCTGGTGGATGAGATAGGAAAGTTAAGAACAAACTGACTTTGACAAATACACACTCAGCACCCCTCCCTCTACCCCCCCACCTGGCTTGGGGAAGGAGAGGCGCCAAGGAAGGAAACTGAGAGATACCCCCTCCCCCCCTCCCCCCCACAGAGAGAGCAGAAGGAGGAGGAGGGGGTAGGGGGGCTGTCACTTCCTCCCCGACAACACACAAAGTATACAAACTGGTGTTAAGTGTCGGTGTAAGCGCCCGTACACAGACAACACCCATGTACACCTTACCTTAATGCACGTCTATGTAATGCACTTTGTATAAATAATATGACCAAACGCCAAAAGACATCATGACA
Organism: Homarus gammarus; assembly: GCA_958450375.1. Lineage (NCBI taxonomy): Eukaryota > Metazoa > Arthropoda > Malacostraca > Decapoda > Nephropidae > Homarus > Homarus gammarus. The sequence continues at coordinate 10,326,969 of CAUDMG010002538.1, forward strand.
CATATTATAAAGGTTTCATTACTATCTATTCTAAGTCGCTTATAGAATCTACATATATCTATACAGCATAACAATACACAGACAGACAGACAGACATAGCAGACAGACAGACAGACAGACAGAAGATCGTAAATATCTCGTGTTTCTTTGTGAGTGTGTACAATATATGGATGTATTACTGAAACAAATTTATTATTATTATTATTATTATTATTATTATTATTATTATTATTATTATTATTATTGCACAAGCATCACGGTGAAAGTCTACGGAGTTAGCCACCCATGTTTCACTACCTTCCCCCTATTCTCCCTTGCTCGTAACTGCCTTATTATACTGTGTGTGTGTGTGTGTGTGTGTGTGTGTGTGTGTGTGTGTGTGTGTGTGTGTGTATACCGGGAATTTAGACGAAAAACGAGAAATACGCCTCGAGTATATATATAATTTAAGAGCCATCGACTGTTCGGGGGTGTGGGGGGGAAGGGGGTGAGGGGAGGTGATCATGAAGGAGGGGAGGGAGGGGGAACAACCAGTCCAACACTCATACATCTTCACCTCCCGTACAAATATCCTGTGAGGGGTTAAAGTCAGCATAGATTTACGACACCTTTCTTTGGGCGTTCCATCAGCTTCATCACCTCCGCCGCAACCACCACTACCACCAGTAATTCCACCACCACTAGTACACCTTTATCATTACCACCACCACCATCACCAACACCTCATCACCAACAGAGCACCACCACTATCACCACTACCTCCACGTTGCCAAGACCCGTAACGATGAACTGATAAATAATGTACATAACTTCACGAAACATGTCAAGTTACAACTATCTATTAAGTATCAGTAAGTGTTAAAAAATATCAGTAATACCTAAAGCAAAAACCTGAAGGAGGAGGAGACGGGTAGACGGGCGGTGGGAGGTAAGGCAGTAATGCGTCTCTAACATCACTGACGAAGGGGGTAGAAGAACAACAGCCAACTAGCCCGTTGGATCTTGTTTATTATCGAACTTTATCGACCTCTTGGCGGGTGTCAATGTTCCTGCCTAATGCCAAGAAATCCTCGTCACCCACAGAACAGCTACCGAGAGGCCACGGACCCGTCAGAGAGGCCAGGGACCCGTCAGAGAGCCCAGGGACCCGTCAGAGAGGCCAGAGACCCATCAAAGAGGTCTGGAACCCATCAGAGAGGCCAGAGACCCATCAGACCCGAAAGACACGACGAGGCGAGCAACCTATAATATCCTGTAAACGTGTTCAGGGATATAATCAGTACATTTGGATTATAGAAGTACACTAGTAACCCCTTCACCAAGCAGTGGACCTGACGCACAGTAGGTGTTCATGGTGATAACGAATGCCGTCGTGGGAAGGTGCACAGTGATTGGTTCATCATCACCACCGTCACCTACCGCACACAACACACATTCAAGGCTCCTGGACCTGCGCCGTAAAGGATTTTTCTGGAATTATTTCGAGAGAAGATGGAGGAAAATTCCATTTTTTCCCTTGATTAACGACTAATTGAACGGGAGGAAACCTTGCTGGGAGGACGATGACTTTGTTGGTGATCTGGTGCTGGTGAACGTGGTGGGAAATAAGGCGAGGTTGGGAGTGGTGTCGAGAAGAGTTATGGAAGGGGATAATGGTGAATATGCCAGAAATAGCAACACATCTTAGCATTCATCAACGTACATACACAAACATACATGTCCCCTTAACACTTATCAACGTACATACACAAACATACATGTCCCCTTAACACTTATAAACGTACATACACAAACATACATGTCCCCTTAACACTTATCAACGTACATACACAAACACACGTGTCTCCTTAACACTTATCAACGTACATACACAAACATACATGTCCCCTTAACACTTATAAACGTACATACACAAACATACATGTCCCCTTAACACTTATCAACGTACATACACAAACACACGTGTCTCCTTAACACTTATAAACGTACATACACAAACATACATGTTCCCTTAACACTTATCAACGTACATACACAAACATACATGTTCCCTTAACACTTATCAACGTACATACACAAACATACATGTCCTCTTAACACTTATCAACGTACATACACAAACATACGTCCCCTAAAAATAATAGATAATAAAATCCTTTCGCTTTTATCATCTCATACGCAAAGAAATTTTTTCCTTTACAACAAAATCACATACAAACCTAGCAATTTCATTTTTACTTTCATCAATCAATTCACATGAAAAAAAAATGAAATTCCCCTATAAATTTATCCAGCCAAAACAAACTACAAACCATTAACACAATGTAAAGTTCTAAACAATAAAATAAAACAAACTATCTCAGCAATGCATAAAAGCAAAAAAACAAAAAAAAAAAAAAACAGTCTTTTATTTTTATTCTCACATTCAAAATCTTTTAAAAAAAATCAAATCCACACAAAGTAGATTCAGAAATAAAAATAAAAACATCTGCCTCAACACACAGCAGCCACAGTACAGGCTCTTGTTAATTTACCGACACACGAAATAATTGGAACACGGAAATAACTCGTGGGAATGTCAATATATCCGACAGAGTGACCGACCACCTGCAACACGACCACACTAAAGCCCTCGACTCTCAACCCAAATTTATATAGTCAAGCCGGGGGAAATTGTTCGGCTCGGCTCGGTTCGATTCGGTTCGCTTCGGTTCGGTTCGGTTCGGTTCGCTTCGGTTAGGTTCGGTTGGGTTAGGTTACGAATACTTGAGGTTTATATAAAATTAGGAAGAGATTAGGTTTAATTCGGTTTGTTTAGGTTTAACTTAAATTAGTTTAGTCTCAGCTTAAGGTAGGTTAACGTAGGAGTAAATTAGGTTAAATTGACTCAGGTTAAGTTGGGTCTTGGGGGCCAGGGGGAAACACAAGGCCCTAAGCAGTAGTAAGTGTGGAGAAAGGTGGTGTAGGACAGGGCGGGGCGAGGGAAGGACGGGGGTACGGCAGGACGGGACGGACGGCAGGACGGGACGGACGGCAGGACAGGAGGGAACGGGTCAGGTCTTGATGGTATAAGGTCAACAATTCCTACAGAAAGAACCAACCCGTCTGATCATATGTCAACACCACCACAAATGTTGCCCCAATTTAAGGAAAACACAGTTGGGCTGACCTTAAACAGACGTCAAGTTCATTGTCTGGGAGGTTATATTTACATCAAGCTGCTGAACGAGAAGAGAAGAACTTTAAATAACTCTTACTTTAGGGAGAAGAACTTTATATAACTCTTACTTTAGGGAGAAGAACTTTATACAACTCTTAATAGGGAAAAGAACTTAATATATAATGTTTTTTTTTTAAGATATACTTAAAATATCTATTCCCTCAAAGTGCATAAAAATTATCTCCTTGTAAATAATAATTGAGTACAAAAAAAAAAAAAAAAAAAAAATCATTAATAAAAAACAAAATTAAATTACATAAAATCACGTACAATTGTAGATAAATAATATATATAAATAAGTTAAATAAAAACTATATACGATTAACTTATATGAAACCCTTATATTTGTTAAGGAGGTGTGAAACTTGTCTTAAGGAACAGAGTGAAGTGACGGCCACTGAATGGTATACGTATCATACACGCATGCTTAACATTTACATACATATACATAGTACATACAGAGAGAGAGAGAGAGAGAGAGAGAGAGAGAGAGAGAGAGAGAGAGAGAGAGAGAGAGAGAGAGAGAGAGAGAGAGAGAGAGAGAGAGAGAGAGAGAGAGAGAATCGTGGGCTAAATGTTTCGTACCTATGACACACACACACACACACACACACACACACACACACACACACACTAATAAATAACTCCAGGAACAGGACCTGCCAATGAAGCTTTACAAGGAGTTCTCTCAGACAAACACAAACCCACTCTAGGACCGGAAGACTTCACATGTTTCCCCAGTACCTACGTCACCAAGTCATTAAACGAATCATTGCCATCACTCCCAAAACCCAGCTTAATCTGCGAGGGTTTGGTATTTGACTGGGTTTAAGCTGACACTACAGGCACCATAGATTCTCAGCAGACCACCTTCACCTTTGTTATCATTCTAGATTTTCTTTTATCATAACCTGGAGAAAACGTAAGGCCTCTATGACTCTCTCACCTTCAGCGACTACACCTAAGGGTTGACTTTGACAACTACGACATAATTATCAACAAAGTCAATAGCCTTGGGACGTGAAGAAGTCGTATTTCTTGGCTTCACAAACTTCATCAGTGAGCTTGGGACCTGGAGAAGTCGTATTTCTTAGCTTCACAAACTTCATCAGTGAGCTTGGGACCTGGAGAAGTCGTATTTCTTGGCTTCACAAACTTCATCAGTGAGCTTGGGACCTGGAGAAGTCGTATTTCTTGGCTTCACAAACTTCATCAGTGAGCTTGGGACCTGGAGAAGTCGTATTTCTTGGCTTCACAAACTTCATCAGTGAGCACCTCAAGGAAATACGTCTCCTCGACCTTTCTATTCCTTACCTGCGGCGTCCCTTAAGGTGGTAGTATGGGTCCGCTCTACTTACTTACACCCCGTCATGCTACACTCTCTTACTGGAGGAAAAGTTGACGACTCCACCACTGATGTCAACACCGGCAACAAGTCTCTTGATCACAGAGTTTTACCGGAACACCCTGAACAACACCTCTCGAGAACATTCTGAACACCTCTCTAGAACACCCTGATCAACACCCTGAACAGACTGCACCATTGGACCACAGCCAAACACGTCACCACCAATCAATAGAACACAATGATAACTCACATTAAAATTCTCTCGTACTATCGTGTTCAACTTCCATCCATCACACTCTGCTCAATACTTCCAGGTTGTTTAATCCACCAAAGCATTATTATCATATTAAACACATTGATCTCGGATGAATATGCCACTACTATCATCAAATCTTTCCTAACCTAACCTAACCTAACCTAACCTAACCTAACCTAACCTAACCTAACCTAACCTAACCTAACCTAACCTAACCAAACCTAACCTAACCTAACCTAACGCTAACTAATCTCTCTAGTGTCCTTTCTTTCCTTACTCTTCCTCCCTTACTTCTGTCTTTATATGTATACGTTCTCCTTTCGTCCCTACCCCCCCTCTTCCCCTTCCTCCTCCTTCCCTCTTCTTATCTACCTCCCACTCCTTCTCCCCCCACTGAACGTCTCACCTGGGCTTGTAAAAGTTACGGTAACACTCATACTCTTGGTGATGAAATTCCGCCATCTTTACCTACAAAGAAATAAAGAGGAATATTAATATTTTTGGCCAGACAGACAAACAGACACGGACAGACAGACAGACAGACATAAAAAAACATGACTTACATAAAACCACATGGTCTCTTAAACCCCCCCCCAAAAAAAAAAACAATTTAATATGAAAAGAAAACCTACATTATTACAAACAGTTTCATAAGTTCTCTCACGTAGTAAAGAATAATAATTTTGCGGTAGTTATTCCTCCAACGGTGATGTAAACAACTCAGGGATCGTTAGGATGAGACCTAATTACTACCCCAATTACCTTAGAATAGCTAGCTTGGGGCGGTGGTGGGAGCTGGGGGGAGGGAGGGAAGGAAGGATGAGGGAGGGAAGGAGGGAGGGAGGGAGAGGATGAGGGAGGGAGAGGTGTATGATGGATGTATGGATATAATGTGAAAGAAATACAACAGAAATATCCATTCATACACTATACAATTTTCCCCAAACACCTATTTTATTATACAGTCATACACACACACACACATATACACACACACCTTCTGAACTGTAACCATATAAGTAGACCATCGTACATACCTGCCCATACAACATTCAACATACATTACAATACAACAATCCTTTGAAAATTCATCTCTTTCATGTTGTATTTCCAAGTATTAAAAACTCGTATGTCTAAGAGAATTTAAGTCATTTTATCTAATACAGAAGTTAGGGTAAATTTATTCTACTTGACACAAACAAACAAACAAACACAGTATTTCCCCCATACAAACAAACACACTATTTCTTGCACACGGACACAAACTTTCTTCATACATCACACAAGGCAATTCCATACAACAGAGAGAGAGAGAGAGAGAGAGAGAGAGAGAGAGAGAGAGAGAGAGAGAGAGAGAGAGAGAGAGAGAGAGAGAGAGAGAGAGAGAGAGAGAGAGAGAGAGAGAGAGAGAAAGAGAATACAGTGAAGAATGAACGAAAATATGAGAACAAAATTAGGAGAGGGGAAACAGACAAAGCCGGATGAGAGGGAGCGTACGATAGATAGATAGATAGATAGATAGATAGATAGATTGACGATGAAAGGGGTTACATAATGAGTTTATAAACAAAATATAATACTGACACCTCGACAACAGTGATTAATTAGTGTAGGAAGAAAAGAAACACGTATCGGTTAAATCATTAAAATATATACTGCATAATTATAGTAAGAGAAAGCTAGTGTTTTTTTTTTAATTATTTGTGTTTTGTTATTTACTGTGCTAACCGGAAAAAAAAATATATGTGGAAAATCATAAAAATTAAATGTGTTTAATAATTTATAATGCTAAACCCTCACGTATTCATGAGACTTCCTTTATGATTACCGTAGACGAAAGTTATTTTATTTATAACACAAAGAGTGTGTCATTAACCATACCTGTTGCTTTAGTGTATAAGGGAACCAGTTTAGGACCAGCCAGCAAACACGCTCACCAGGCTGCATCTACTGTACACCAATTACGTCCATATATGCCCGTAATTACGTATACACACAGTAAATTACCGTAAAATTATGTGATCTATAAATAATGAAAAATATAACCATATATTATTTTTCTCTTCCAAATTTACATATAAATATCCCAACGGTAGAGTCAGTGTTGCCAACGGTGTGGTGCAGACATGTGGATGAACAACAGTGTTACCAAAGAACGTATCAACCATAGCCAGGATTCTCACATCTAAAGAAATTTCAGTTTAAATTGCATATCTAACCTAACCTAACCTAACCTAACCTAACCTAACCTAACCTAACCTAACCTAACCCAACCCAACCCAACCCAACCCAACCTAACCTAACCTAACCTAACCTAACCTAACCTAACCTAACCTAACCAAACCGCATATCTGGAGAACGTGCTTAACTGGCTCACTGTAACTCAGGGTGAAAGACGGGGGTGAAAATAGGTTCTAAATTCTGTCGGAGAGAGAGAGAGAGAGAGAGAGAGAGAGAGAGAGAGAGAGAGAGAGAGAGAGAGAGAGAGAGAGAGAGAGAGAGAGAGAGAGAGAGATGGAAATGGAAGGAGGAACATGAGGAAGGGAAGGGAAAGGAAGGGAAGGTGAAAGAAAGATAAACAAATAGAAAGAGGGAAGGAGAGATGCCTTAAAATGAAGAGATAAGATTCAGAAAAATAAGCATGGGCAATTAAGCATACGACAATTAAATGAAAGTGTGTGTGTGTGTGTGTGTGTGTGTGTGTGTGTTTGTGTGTGTGTGTGTGTGTGTGTGTGTGTGTGTGTGTGTGTGTGTGTGTGTGTGTGTGTGTGGTAATTGGCATTAGTATGACTTTAAACTGTGGTTGTGATATAGACACGTCTCCCCTATCCTATATATCTTCATCCTATCCTTCAAACTTCACCTATACCGTCTATCCTTCATCCCTTACCTTACCCTCATCCTCCCAAACCAATCTCTTTCCCTCCTCTTATCCCCACAAACCAATCTCCCGACCACCCTCTAGTCCTGAACCTATCTCCCGACCACCCTCTAGCCCTGAACCTATCCCCTACCATCCTCTCTATCGCTACCAATCCACCACCAGGAGCCGGCGGCGCTATTCATCTGGTTTCCCTCAACCTCCCTCAGGGGGTGGCCACGGAAATTCAATTCACGGCCACTTTTGCTGTATATTAATGGTGGGCAAACATATTACTTGCCTCTCTCACCCTCGCTTTCATTTTCCACCCACCCACCCACCCACCCTTACCCACCCGCTCTCACCATTCTCCCTTACCCAAAATCCTTCACCATTTTCCCCCACCAGCCTCCACATCTCTCTCTCCCTCCTTCAATTTCATTTTCCCCTCCACTTTCTGTCACCCTCGCCCTCACCATTCTCCCTCACCCACTTCTTCTTCCTCCCCCACCCTCACTCACCCATACTGTCCTTCACCCTCCCTCACCTCTCATCTCCCCTCTCACCCCTACTCTCAATTTCCTTCCACTATTCCTTCCCTCATCCTCAATTCCCCTCTCCCTCATCAACATAGATAATTTTCCCCTCTCCCCTCCCCCCCTCTCTCTCTCTCTTCACCCTCTCCTATCCCCCATTTGAATACTTTTTGCATAAGCCATTTGCATATCACTCACTTCCATTAATTTTTTTTGCTTTAATGGTACACAGACCTCCTCAACCCACGGTCTCTAGCCTATTGTTGTTTTAATGGTGCTGCTGATGTTATAATGGTGTGTTAATGGTGTTGTTAATGTTATAATGGTGTGTTAATGGTGTTGTTAATGTTATAATGGTGTGTTAAAGGTGCTGCTGATGTTATAATGGCGTGTCAATGATGGTGTTGCTGTTTTAATGGTAGTGATGTGTTAATGAAGTGTTGGAAGAGGAAGAGGAGAATGAATAGGAAAATGGGGGAAGAGGAGGAGAGGAAGGAAAGGGAACAAAGAAGAGGAAAAAGAATAAGAGAGAAAAAAGAGAAGAACGAGGAATAAGAAGGGAAAGAGGAGGAGGAGAATAAACAAGAAGAAAAAGAAGAAAAGGAGGATGAAGTGGAGGAGGAATAGGAAGAAATCAAAGAGGAGAATGAATGCAGTCAACGGAGGAAAAGGAAGAGTAATGCTAACAGCGGAGGAGGAACAGGAGGAGGAGGAGGAAGAAAAAGAGTGTGAACAAGAGACAAGAAAGAGCACACACACACACACACACACACACACACACACACACACACACACACACACACACACACACACACACACACACACACACTTACACTTTAGTTAATTCATATCAGGTAAACTTGAGTATCCCGCCTCAGTTTGTAGTTTACCATTAGTATTCATTACAAAATTACTACCTCCCATTAACTCATTATATAACTATACTGAAAGTCTTTTATATCGTCGTAGCATTAAATCATCACAGTTGTATTAATTCAGTAATTCAGGGCATAACTCTGATACAAAATTATATAACAGCATTAATCACTATATAAATTCATTTAATTAAATTCCTATTATCATAAGTATTATTATTGTTATTATCATTACCGGTATTATTATTATTATTATTATTATTATTATTATTATTAGAGTGTTCGTTCATACACGGTATTAGTGGGACTTTGTGGCGACCTGTGGTGTAATGCTCGCCTGGCAGGGTGAAACTATGGGCAAGTTTCTTTACGCCATTTGCTTCTGTCTTCCCAGCAGTAATTGGGAACCTGAATGTTAATCGATTTGTGGATCGTGTTCCGGGGTTATGGTTAGCCAATGCAGTTGGCGAGTTGTCCGGTCTTCTCAGACTATTCCTTGACACTGGGTCACTCAGCTCGTTAACTTAGGGTGTGGTTGTTGTGTTGGCGACAGCTTCAGGGTGTGGTTGTTGTGCTGGCGACAGCTTCTACACCTTAAACAAATTCACGCCTAGGTGACCCTTTTGCCGGCCATCCTCGTTACACGAGTAGCAACCATTATTATTATAGTAGGACTTTATTTATTAAGGCTCCAGTATCGTCGAGTACAGACCAGTGGCAGATGGCCTAAGGTATAAGTACCAACTCGTGTAGTCTACCAAGTTATCAACACGGTGAGCACACGGGACACTGATCTCTCGTTAGTATTGTACATAATTATCTTAGTTATCCATTCACAGAGCTCGTCACATATAACAATACGACAGGCCAGTATGTGGAGCACTACTGTCTAAAAATTACGAGTAAGTTTTAAAAAAATTTTGTCGGCAAAATATCAGATATTGAATTTAATATGATGGCAGGTGGCCTCTGACCCAGAAAACTCTCGCGCTACAGTGGGAGGGAAAACTGAGGTGCGTGGAGCGCACCGAGGCTGACCCCCCCCCCCCCCCACACACAAGGTGTTTACAAAGTATTTTAGTGTTTATGTTTACAAAGTCCCTTGATATTAATGTTCACATAATCTTCTTGTACTCCGTCATCTTCTGCTCTGATATTTTCCTTTGAACTTGTTAGGCGTACATGTAGGGGAGTGCCGGCGGTCGAGTAGATACAGCGCTCGCCTCCTGTTCCAAGGGTCGCTAGTTCGATCCCCGGGCACTCTAAGTTCATCCAGCTGTAAGTGAATGCTGTACCGCCCGGCCATGGTGCCTCCTTGTGTCTGTATCCACACTGACCCACACAGACAGTCATGACTATGAGACCCACTTCACTTTTTCATGTGCACACGGACGCGGTAACGAACAAATATATTTCACTCAGCATAATAACCATATTAACACATATAACGAATTCTTCACCAAGCATAATCGTTGAATATCAGTAAAGAGCGAGTATTAACCCTGCATTTATCGCCACACTAACGATTTGAGCGAATTTTTCTCCAAATACCTGACGAATTTCAACACTGTGGCTTGACCTGTATACAAGAACCACTTTGACTCAAGACCCTTAGCTGGAGCGAGTTAAAGCGCCCTTAGCACCTGGCAGGTCAGGGCAACACTTTGGGTACCTGGTGAATACACAACAACAGACTAGGTGTGTGTGTGTGTGTGTGTGTGAACCTGAGGCAATGCGACACAACCCTGCCGCACACAGGCACACCACTTCCCCCTTTACAGCACACCACTTCCCCCTTCACAGCACACCACTTCCCCCTTCACAGCACACCACTTCCCCCTTCACAGCACACCACTTCCCCCCCCTCACAGCACACTACTCCCCCCCCTCACAGACACACCACTCCCTCTCATTCCCCTCTCCACCACTTACTCTTCCTCATAACCTCCTCCAACATCTCATCTGAGAGAAAAAAATAAAATAAAAGTAAATATAAAAATCTTAAAAAAAAGAAGTGATTTCACAGACTGATATTAAACTTGAGTCCCGCGCGTGAGAGGTCAAAAGTGAGGTCGGATTTAATTAAGCCGTGTTATTCATACACGACAATAACGTAATGAAAACATAGACGGGGGGGGGGCACTACCAGGCTATGAGAGAGAGAGAGAGAGAGAGAGAGAGAGAGAGAGAGAGAGAGAGAGAGAGAGAGAGAGAGAGAGAGAGAGACCCTCCAGGGGATACACCATAACGACGCAATAAAGCGATTCAGTGAAAATAAATTACTAAATGTACAATAGTGTCCTGTGCCTCGTATATACTGTAGCTATATTGCTGTGTGTGTGTGTGTGTGTGTGTGTGTGTGTGTGTCGGGGGTCACAGTAGAAGGTAGTCTCCCTCCTCGTTGACGACTTACACTCCATGGTGCTTAATTAACTTCATTACAGACAAAGGAAGGTCACAAGAAGTACAAACACTCACACATCTCTTCCTGGTGAGTGAGGCAGGAGATGCACTACACAGTTGTTCTTGTACAGTCATACACAATTGTTTATGAAGGCTCACGACACTGCACACTTACATCTTACGAACTAAAAATAATGGAGTATTTTTTTTCCGCTAATTTTACTCAAAGAAATCTAAGTACGTTCACTTTTTTCGGAGCAGTTAAAAGTATATACAAATATTTAGTTACTCAAAAAAACTATCTGTACAAAATTGTGTTGAAAAAATGACACAACGAACGAAGGATTTTGACAACCCTACCGAGACATCAGGAGTCGCAGTGTTCATTCTGAAATTTATCCTATTCCCTCCCCCCCGTCCCCACCGTCCCCAGTAGAGTTAGTTTTTTGAGTGACTATTTTCAGTGCTGATGGGTATAGGCTAAGAAGCCCCCCCCCCCCCTTTGCAGTTCCTTGTACCTCATTGGTTCATTAATAATATTCGATTAGTATTGTTATATCGCTAAATAGATCCATATATATAACCGTTAATGGTACCCCGTTTTGGCTTAATTTAATGCTGAATTGAATATATGTAAAGATGTAACGGTTTGATAACATTATGTAAATGGAAAAACAAAAAAAAAGTTTGAAAAAGATAATATTTACCGTCCAAGCCACAAATAAATTCACGCTTTCAGAGAACACATTCACCACTACTTCTTCTGTTTTCACTAATTATTATATATATACCAGGACAAATGACACCAAACATATAAATCAACGGATAATAATGATCATTTTATAAAGAGCAGCATCAAGTGTCCACGCCACATATTCACGTAAAGGTGTTGTTGAAGACAGTTGGTGGAAGAGCCTCCGAGCTGAGTGGCAAATGAAATACAAGAACAGAGTCAGTTAGCGAGGCGAACACAGAGTCAGGCAGTGAGTCAGACAGTGAGTAAGACAATGAGTCAGACAATGAATCGGGCAATGAGTTAGGCAGTGAGTTCCGGCACAGTCAGGTAGTGAGTCAGGCACAGAGTCAGGCACAGAGTCAGGGAACCACCATCGTGTCACACTCGTATTAGAGAGGTCCAATTAGTGTTGTACCAGCTGGGGATCTTTCCTGTGCCCTGGTGACTGCCTGCCTGCCTTCCTGCCAGCCTGCCTCCCTCCCTCCCTCCCTGCCTGCCAGCTTGCCTGCCTGCCAGCCTGCCTGCCTCCCTCCCTCCCTCCCTGCCTGCCTGCCTGCCTGCCTGCCTTCCTCCCTGCCTGCTTCTCTCCCCCCCTCCCTCCCCCCCCCCTGCCTGACTCTCTCTGTTTATATACGGGAAACAAAAGACGGATGATAAACAGGGAACAAAGAATAGTGATATACAGAGGAAGCGACAAGGAACCAATCACAAGAGGAGACTAATCTCGACCGTCTAACCCCCTCGGCACCCCTAACCCCTCTACCACCCCTCATCACCACCCTTACCACCCCTCATATCCCCTACCACCCCTCATCACCACCCTTACCACCCCTCATAACCCCCTACCACCCCTCATCACCACCCTTACCACCCCTCATATCCTCTACCACCCCTCATCACCACCCTTACCACCCCTCATAACCCCCTACCACCCCTCATGACCACCTTTACCACCCCTCATATCCCCTACCACCCCTCATGACCACCCTGGCACCCCATAACATAATACACGAGTGGAATTTCATAAAGCCTTTGAGATCATCTGAGGAATTTCCTTTATAATTTAACACAAGAGCTCATTTTATGTCCCATCACCGAGGAAACTACAGCACGGATAGGGGAGAAGAGGAACGAGGCTGTTTTTAGTAACCTTGTAGCTATTTTTCATGTACTGTCCCCTTCACTTGTGCGTTTACAGGGGCTCGTCATATAAACATTCTACAAATCATTACATTGAGGATATTTGTTTTAATATTGTTTTACTTTCATTCCAGAGTATGTTTACAATTGCAAGTTTCCATCTGTCAAATGGAAAACAAACACAGAACTGCCACACTACACCAAACCTGACGAGCCCCTGTAAACGTACAAGTGAAGGGGACTGTACGGATAGATAAATTAGCCTTTAGGGAATAAAGCTCTATAGTATACTAAATAAACTCTGATAATATGTCTTTAAAATGTGTATGTTTACATTAAAAAAGAAAGAAAAAGATATTGTTGATTAATTGTAAAAGTTTAAAGGTTTTAGAATATTACACTAAAATATTTATAACGAATATTACCTTCATGCGCTTAGAACTAATTTGTTACCTTGAAGTACATGGTAAAATATTACACTGAAATATTTACAACGATATAATACTGTACAGGCGACAGAGAAACACACAACACACTATACTTTCCTATTAGTAAAGTGGTCTACACATTGAACTTTTAGACAATATATTTTTATTAACAGCCGTCAGATATGCACATGGTAGTTGAGAAAGCTGTTAGAGAGCTTTGTTGGAGAGCTCTGTTGGAGACCTGTGTTGGAGAGCTTTGTTGGAGAGTTGTGTTTGTGAACTGTGTTTGTGAGCTGTGTTGAAGAGCTGTGTTGGAGAGCTATTTTGGAGATCTAGTTGGAGATCTATGTTGGAGATCTATGTTGGAAAGCTATGTTGGAGAGCTATGTTGGAGAGCAGCGTACAGGTGAGGTACTGTAATACCTGGCCACGTGGCGTCTCATATCACCATATTATTCCCCAACTTAAAAAACTCATTTGGGTCCTGCAAATAATTTCATAAATATATACAACTGACATCAATAAATTCGTCATTGGCAAGTTATAAATTGAAAGCTTTGAATTATTAGTGAATATCAGTATTTCCAGTGTTAGGTGCGACAGCAGGTTACATCCCACCCGGCTACACCTTTCTCTAATAAATCATTCACTAATTAAAATGCTTCACAGGTATTAATATAACACCAATAGCAGGCATTTAACGTGAAAACATCAGGTAACATTCTACGCTGATCATGTGTTTGGTTAAAGCTTTATATATATATTTAACCTGGTCTTGCCACTCAGTAATCTGGTATTTAATATTTCAGAACAAGTCAGACTGAAATCATTAACGTCTAACCCAACTCCTCTCGATCCACAAAGGACTCCAATACGTCACAAATACATGGCGAGTGTGTGTGTGTGTGTGTGTGTGTGTGTGTGTGTGTGTGTGTGTGTGTGTGTGTGTGTGTGTGTGTGTGTGTGTGTGTGAGGTCATTAGTGGAGGCCGGCCAGTGATCACGGCAGGATTAAGTTACAACATTGTTTTCATCAGGTGGTGGTGGTGGCAGCCCCACTACCTGACCACATATCTAGATATCTGCCCCTCGCTGCCTGATACACCCCCCTCCCCACCCCTACATACACCCCTCCCCCACACCTAGCTACCTCCTACCCTTACACCCCTTGCAGCTTCAAACACCCTCTCCACCCCAAGCTACACCTCCACACCAAGCTGCCGTCTACACCCCAACATCTAGCTGCCTCCTAACCATACACCCCTAGCTGCCTCCTACACCCCCCCACTCTCATGTTTCTCCTAACCACCCCCTCCCTCAGAAATGCTCCTCCTTCACAATATCACACTGAAATGTCCTCGGGATTTAGAAAGTTTGAGGCGTTCACTACCCCACTGGATCACTTGTATTCCTGTAAACCAACCTAACCTAACCTAACCTCAGACAACTAAATATATTCTTCCCCAAACATCTTTAAATTAAGTCTAAATTAAACCTAAATTAATCTTCAAATTACTATAACTATCACACCTCTCTTAGTATTTAACAATTGGTGATTAATGTATTCAATAACCCGAAATACGTGCATAAAAGACCTTAGTTATTGAAGCGCAGTTATAGGGTGTCTTAGAAGACTGTCCCTGCCTCCTTCCCTCCCTCCCTGCCTGCCTCCCTAAGACACTGTGAGTTGGAGAGAGGCAGGGAGATTTTTCTGGGACACTCCATAAACATACCAATACCAACCCTTGACCTCTCAGAAACACCCCCAAAGACTCACAACTCATGAAAGCAATGATGAATATTTCTTTAACTGTGATTCTTCGGGTTTGTTCAACTGTGAATAAATGCAATAGACTTTTTTTTTTTTTTTACATTCTTCAGGTATAAAGACCCGTGTTTAATGAGGTAGGTCTCTATATTTACACAATTTTAATGACTGCATCAAATTCATATATAAACCACAAAAAAAAAAACACATATTGGTTTTTCAGTTTTAACTTTGGGTGAAATATATCTTTTAAACAGTGACAAATAAGAATTACAAAGAGGGTTTTTGATCATAGTGGTGATGGTACATACCGATAATATAATGAAGAGTATGTGTCATTATAAGAGTATGTGTCATTATAAGAGTATGTGTCATTAGAGTGCGGTACAGACACCCACTCTTCTGACACACTCAACAAAATCAAAAGTCCAAAAGCCAAAATGTTTTTATCGTGTTAACTTTCACAAAGACACAAATACACACACACCCACACCCACACCCACACACACACACACACACACACACACACACAAACACACACACACCCACACTCACACACAGGCACACACACACACACACACACCCACACACACACACACACAAAATAGTCTCTCCGTCTAATAATAACCTTCAGTTGAATGTATAAACAATGGCTGGTTATTCTCGTTCTTGTTTTACGTCATAGGCAAGAGTAACCTCTCTCACGCACACACAGATCGGGTTCACGAGGAGAGTTTTAAATATTCTGAAAAAGGTCGCTGCCTCTACCACCAACCAACCACCCAACCCGGCCACTAGTATCAACCACTATCAACCATCAACCAACCACTATCATCATTAACCACAATTATCATGAACCACCATCATGATGAACCACCATCACCACCATCATTACAACACCTGGCATTAGGGAGACAGCCTAGAGGTGTAGTCACAATAACCCTGCCTCCCTCCCCTACACCACACCACTGAGGCACTAAAGGCTCTCTCTCACGACCCTCGCACAGTCACTGACACTGGCACCCACTCTATTTTGGCACCTTGGTTAACACTCTGATTGGCACCTTGGTTAACACTCTGATTAGCACCTTGGTTAACACTCTGATTGGCGCCTTGGTTAACACTCTGATTGGCACCTTGGTTAACACTCTGATTGGCACCTTGGTTAACACTCTGATTGGCACCTTGGTTAACACTCTGATTAGCACCTTGGTTAACACTCTGATTGGCACCTTGGTTAACACTCTGATTAGCACCTTGGTTAACACGTATGCAATTAATGTCATCACTATTTTATAACAACTCAATTATTTACTCATGATTAGTGTGTATGGGGACAAAGTTCACGGCGACTAAAAGGAAACACAAAGGGAGACGAGGGGAAATATTTGTGAGGAATGTCTGGAATGATGCATAAAAGGAAACGCAGATGGCGGTAAGAGTGATGTATGGGGCAGAGACGTAAAACAGACGCACACATGGGATGATGATTGGAGGTTCAGATGAAGAAAGAAGAATATAAGAAAACAGGTGATAGTGAAAGGTGTGTGTGTGTGTGTGTGTTAAAAAAGAGTAAAGTCGCCAATTCTAGGTACAATTTTTTTTTACACCCAAATCTTCCCTGATTGGTGGCAGTACGGGAGCCGAGTCAGGACGAAAACTCTCCTTACACAATTTTCTTCATTTTTTTTATATTTTTTTTGTTAATTTCTTCACTCAACTAACAAAAAACAAACCCTTGATGTTTCTTATACATAAAATGTGTTGAATTTACCGAAATATTAGATTATTAACTTTTCATTATCTTTCTTCAGTTCTTTTACTTACATGTAGTTGAACATGCCACCATGGCTTAAATAATTCTTTACTAAATTATAATCCTCCTACCTGTTCTTTAACTCACCTCCTTAATTTAAATAGTATACATTTTTGCTTATTAATGTAAATGATATGTAAATTTACTTATCTAAATATTTATCTTCCTTTAACAACCCGACGACGACTTGTGTAACATCTCACATAACTCACTCATGCCGTACGTGATATCACAGGAACCTTAAGTTATAAATCTTAACTTAAATTCAATTATGATTTTTTTTTATTACGGATGGGTGTTAGTCCAGGCCATAGTTACCTCTTCTCTGGACTAATTAACGGTGTAGTGAAATCATTGACTCAGATCTAATGCAATTCTTACAATAAAAATATATAGTTTCTAAAATAATTTCTATATTAATATCAATACAGCCATAAAAAAAATGGTGGTAGGGGGCGTTTAAACTCCATTTTACTGTAACCAAACTATTCCACAATTACCTGCACTGATAAATGAGTTAACATATACCCGAATAAAGAGGCAAAATACACGAGATAATTCAAATAATAATAATAATTTTATTTTAGTCTGGTCTCTTATAAATAAATAATAAATGCCCACCCAAAAAATTCACACGAGCAAAAAGGCAATTTAGCAGATTACAAGTTCTCCCTGCACAAAAATATCCAGCCGGGGTTTACCGAGTGAGGGTGAGTGGGAGAGAGAGGGAGAGTGGAGGGAGTGGAGGGAGAGTGGGAGAGGGAGAGAGAATAAGAGAGCGAGGGAGAGTGGGAGAGGGAGAGAGAATAAGAGAGGGAGGGAGAGTGGGAGCCGTGTTTTACAGACAGTGAGTAACACAAAATATTCAGTAGCACAGGTGTAGCCTCCAAACCCTGCCTCGGGGACTCGGAACAGACAGACATATAGGACCTTTAGCGGCCGAGAAGCAACTGAGGCATCTGAATATCAGTGACTCAGTGTTGCTAAATTACATGGGCATAGATTACATACGTTACAGTCATATGGCAGACTATTCAAATTGGCGGTAAATTCTAAAATCCTAATTGACATATACGGGAATCCTATAAGTAAATTGAATATTATATAAAAGAAGTTTTTATTTGTCAGGATTACAATCACGATTACGAATACAATTACGATTAAACTGAAGATGGATTACATGATTACAAGTTTATGAAGATGTAGGAGTGTGATTAGATTACGATTACAAAGAATTTTTTTTTTATTACAATTACGATTACGAACACAACAATTAACCCAAGTTGCAATGAACAGAGAATACAAGAGGAGTGCTGAGGTAAAATCATACTCTACGATGATTGGCTGGCCGCTGCGGTTTTTAATACACTTCAATAAAGTATCTTACGACTTTTTTTTTTTTGGGCTATCCTTTAACTATTGTATAAAAGTTAACGATTACAATACCTCTTACAATTAATTCTTTTTCAGTTTATGGTGTACATCTGAACAACGGGGTTTGTTATATTAAAGAGATGTATTGTGTGAGTGCGTTGGGGACCTTCTCACACACTACTCACACACACTCACTCATCCCCCATCTACCACCACTCATACACTCATCTCCCACTCACCACCACTCACATACTCATCCCCCCCCCCACTCATCACCACTCACCACCAACCTCTATCACCAGACTCTAAGTCACATAAACCGAACATAACTCAATCTACGAGGGAAATGTTAGGTTAGGTTAGGTTAGGTTAGGTTAGGTTAGGTTAGGTTAGTAAGCGGAAATAAATAGTTAATTAGTCCTATATACCTGTACTTATAAGATAATTAATTTACATAAAGTGACAAGACTGACAGTGAACACCTGAATTTATATAATTGTGTATAACTTGCATAAACTGTTGTGATTCTTGTTTTGGTTATTACAGACACCTTCACGCTCGCTGTATGTGTGTGTGTGTGTGTGTGTGTGTGTGTGTTGGTGTATGTGTGTGGGTGTGTGTGTGTGTGTGGTGTGTGTGTGTGTGTGTGTGTGTGTCATTTATATCATGAAAACTTTTCCCCAGTGAATAGAGAGTCGACAGAGAAGCGTCAGATGTAAACAAGGCCTTTACTCCCATTACAAATCTCTTCGTTTCGTACAGTGGAATATTATCATGGCGGCCGGGGATGTGGGAAGCGTGTGACGTGATGCTGAAGAGCCTGTGTTTTTATGGGCTAATGAGAAGGCCTGGGATTTACTGGTCTCTTCCTCTACGATCACTACTACCATCTACGACCATTACTAGCACCCATGACCAATACTACCACCCACGACCACTACTACCACCTACAGCAATACCAGACGTCATAAGAAGTACTGGGACGTTTCTGAATCATTATGGCTTCACTAACACTAAAAGACGCCGCCGATGGCAACACTAATAATGATCACAGTAGAGGAAGTCTATATATTTCGAGACTTGCAAAATTACCTGACTTTACACGGGTTAGGTACTATATATACTGTATAACTTTGACTGTCAATGTTTGTCCTCCTTCACACGGGTAACACCTCCCGCATTAGCCGGGGGTCCGTGGTCAATAGTAATACCAAGGTGCACAGCCTGAGGACCCGTGTAATGTGTGTGTGTTAGGTTTCAGATCTCTAACTGCTTCCATTTTGGAGCTATGACTGGAACAGACAGAGACGTCCTTTTATCATTATAGATGTATCCACAGTAAACAGTGATCCCCACACCACACAAAAAGACATGTTATCGTTTGATCAAGATGCAGCTGCCAACTTTCTGTGAAGACATCTGAAGTCTGCACTTCAGATATTGCAAAAGTTGCTCAGAGAACTACGAATGAAAAGTCGATGGCTTTTAATGGTGGACTGACAATAACATTCCTTTCACGTGGCTCAAAGGAAGTGAACTGACTCAGCATCAAAGCCGAGCTCATGTAATTGGGGAACTGCTTCCTTGTATTTAGTGAGTGTTGTGTTTCTTGCTTTTAGCGTTCATGACACAGCGAAGAAGATATTACTGAGTCACAAAGGGATATCACCTTCTCAGGCCTCTCAACGACCAAGAGGTTGCCTGAATTATCAACAAACTGATCTATGTCCCTTTATCAGACAAACGAATATCCGCCGAGAGCTGTGCAAGCACCATAAATAAGAGAGTCTGATAACCTTACGTCTCTGAGGAAGGACGGCGCTCACGTCTCCAACAAATTCCTTTTACAACTGAGAAAAGAGGATGAAAAATGTTCCAGGTTCTTACCCACACACAGCGGCCGCTCGGAAAGAGAAGAACTGAGTTTCCGGACCTTGGGTTGTTTTCTGAATGACGAAGAAAGAACTATTGAAAGCAAGGATATCAATGCCCATTCTGAATTATCCTTTTCAGTTGTCAGCTGTACCACCAAACCTCCTGGCAACAGTCACTAGGCGGTGTAAACATAGGTTCGTAGCCTCCACCCCAGTCTTCGTCTGTGGTACGCTGTAAACAAACCAACGCGTAGTTAAATTATATAAAAATAATTGGGGATTTTTCTGTGAGAGGTCCATCACAAAACTCTTTAGACTGCCATAATATGAAGAAGAGCTGGTTGGCTTGTTGTACCCTTAGCAGGTTGTAACCCCAGCCAGTTGTACTCCCAGCAGTTTGTACCCCCAGCCAGTTGCACCCCCAACAGGTTGTACCCCGAGCCAGTTGTACCCCCAGCAGGTTGTACCCCCAGCAGGTTGTACCCCCAGCAGGTTGTATCCCCAGCAGGTTGTACCCCCAGCAGGTTGTACCCCCAGCAGGTTGTCCCTCCCCCCCCACCCAGCAGTTAGTCCCCTTTTTCTATTGGTAACGAGTCAGTTATCCGTGAATTCAGCTATATTGCCTTCCTGCTCTCGAGGAATCCTCAATGCTTCAAGTGGGATATAATCCTCGAGGCTAAAAGAGAAAGATAATCCTAAAGGCTACCAATAGAAGGTAATCCTCAAGCCTACAAGTGAGAGATACTCCTCGAGTTTGCAAGATGGAGACAGTCCTTGAAGCCAAAAGTTAAAGACCGGTCTGGAGGCCACAAGCAGAAGAACAGCCTGGAGGTCACAAACAAAAGACCAGCCTGGAGGCCAAAAGCAGAAGAATAGCCTGGAG
Organism: Homarus gammarus; assembly: GCA_958450375.1. Classification (NCBI taxonomy): domain Eukaryota; kingdom Metazoa; phylum Arthropoda; class Malacostraca; order Decapoda; family Nephropidae; genus Homarus; species Homarus gammarus. Next base: position 10,348,485 of record CAUDMG010002538.1, read on the forward strand.
GTCACAAACAAAATACCAACCTGGAGACCACAAGCAAAAGAACAGCCTGGAGGCCACACTTAAGCATTAAATCAGGAGGCCATACACAAAAGACGAGCATGGAGGCCATAGTCAGCAGAGAAGCTGTGGGAATCAGAAGTAAATAGATCTGGTCTCCTATGGCTCAGAGGAGGAGGACTAAGTGTGCAACAACTGGAATAATTAAGCATAAGAGGAGAACAAAGAAGGATTTGATAATTTTCTTTCACTGTCATAAAGACTTATTTCAGTGACCCCCAACTGCCATTACACTAAAAGAGGGACAATTTAGTGACCCCAATCTGTCACATAAAAAGACCCACCACAAAGAGACCACATAATTCAACCCCCCCCCAAAAAAAGACCTACTTCAATGAAACCACCACATCAAACATAGCAAAAGACCCTACCTTTAAAAAAAGATCCCTTCTGCCGTTGGGATATGACCTACTTTAAATGACTCCCATCCGCCTTACATGACAAAAATTCATTCAAAGGGTCTCTATCTGCCTTTCATTTATACAAAGCTGTCTAAGGCCTTTATCCACTCTACGTAAGGTTGGACTGGAACGAGATAGGCAGTCTGGATGTAGCGCGAGTCGTCTGGAATATGAGTTAGACAAGAAAGAAATGCAGTGCTCAGCGAAGTGTCTCGTGTGTTCCCAACCCTGCCTGAGAAGACTTGGATCAGATAAACGTATAAAAGGGACGTAGAAAGTAGAGGACAGAGAGACAGACAGGAAGACACACACACACACACACACACACACACACACACACACACACACACACACACACACACACACACACACACACACACACACACACATCACGACTAATGAACCGTCTGACTGGACCCATTAGCAGCTTTCATTTCACTCTTCCACTCCAGTGTCTTACCTGACAGTGGTCATCACCTGCACCCTGATACACCTTCCCACTCATTACCTACGAGAGAGAGAGAGAGAGAGAGAGAGAGAGAGAGAGAGAGAGAGAGAGAGAGAGAGAGAGAGAGTGTGTGTGTGTGTGTGTGTGTGTGTGTGTGTGTGTTAGGATTGTCTTCGGTAGGAGATTGTGGCCTGAAGCTGAAGAAGTGTTGTAACGTTACCTGAAGCTTAGAACAAGTCATGGCCCTGAAATTAACTACGAACATCATATAGCTTTGACTACCACTTACGAAAAACTGTTTACCCCTTATAAAACACGGCCACTTAAAACAGCACACACACTACCACCACCAATTACAAAAATGCTAATTACCCCCATAAAGGCCACTTAGAACCATCACATACCACCACTTTAGATATACTAATTACCCTCATAAAACACGGCCACTTAAAACAGGACACACACTACCACTTAACCCAGTAACCAACACTTACATCGTCGGGAGGACCACTTAGCGCCATAAACCACAGTTACTGGCCCTAAGATGTCAACAATCTCCTAACTCAATTCCAAACAACAGATAGACGTGATAATCCTTACAATTTGTACCACAGCGAGCAATGGACTCAAGGCACGTACGAGGGGACATTGTACTCAGGGTTCGTCTAATTTACCCCCAACAAGTTAATGGTTCACTCCCTCACCATTATCATGTTCACGACTCACTCCTTCACCATTATAATGTTCACCACTCACTCCCTCACCATTATCATGTTCACCACTCACTCCTTCACCATTATAATGTTCACCACTCACTCCTTCACCATTATCATGTTCACCACTCACTCCTTCACCATTATCATGTTCACCACTCACTCCTTCACCATTATCATGTTCACCACTCACTCCTTCACCATTATCATGTTCACCACTCACTCCTTCACCATTATCATGTTCACCACTCACTCCTTCACCATTATCATGTTCACCACTCACTCCTTCACCATAATCATGTTCACCACTCACTCCTTCACCATTATCATGTTCACCACTCACTCCTTCACCATTATCATGTTCGCCACTCACTCCCTCACCATTATCATGTTCACCACTCACTCCTTCACCATTATCATGTTCACCACTCACTCCTTCACTATTATCATGTTCACCGCTCACTCCTTCACCAGGAAAGTAATTGAGTCACACAAGTTCGTGTTTTCTAGACCAAGTACCCGGGCCGCTCCTTTTGGCTACTGTCACGTATAGCACGAATCAGAGATGGGAGGGGGAAAGGAGGGGTCGAATCTCATTTTGACACGCACATTTAACACCTCCTCTCTTGACCTGCAACACACTGACAGACAAACACTCTAACCTAAAGGTAATTTGAAAAGGGTATTCAGTTAGGGCACCCACGTTACCCCCCCCCCACCCACCCACACACACACACACACACGGGACGCTGGTAAAAGAAGATTGAAGACGAAATGGAAACCGGAGGACAATGAATGATTACCCGACGGGAAGGGGAAGGGCAAGAGGAAGGGGGGGGTAAGAGGAAGGGGAGGGGCAAGAGGAAGGGGGAGGGGCGAAAGGAAGGGGTAGAGAGGTGGGATGGAGGAGCAAGACAGAGAGGAGGAGATTAAATAGGGAAGGAGGGGCAAGATTTTGAGAAGGAAGGGCAGAACAGAGGGAAGGAAGGAGGGGTCAAGAGAAGGAAGGGGTAACTAAAGTAAATAGGTATTGACAGCTGGGTAGCCATGACACAGTCTCGTCCTCTCATGATTAGCCCCCTCACGCCCTCACGCCTCACGCCTCGACCCCCTCACGCCTCACTCCTCACGACTCATCTCTCACGACTCACCCCCTCACGATTTGACCCCTTCACGACTTACCCCACCCCCTCGAAACACACCCCTTCACGATACACACCCCTTCACGATACACCCCCCTCACGACACACCCCCCTCACGCCTCGCCCCCCTCACGCCTCACTCCTCACGACTCATCTCTCACGACTCACCCCCTCACGATTCGACCCCTTCACGACTTACCCCACCCCCTCACGAAACACACCCCTTCACGATACACACCCCTCAACGACACACCCCCTTCACGACTCGCCTCATTCAGTCTCGTCTCACCAAACCTTACCTCCTTCAGTCTCAAGACAGGCTTCGATAACAGCTGCACAAATAAGATTTCAACAACAGCTGCACAAGCATGACTAACAACAGCTGCACAAGCATGACTAACAACAGCTGCACACATAAGATTTCAACAACAGCTGCACAAGCATGACTAACAACAGCTGCACACATAAGATTTCAACAACAGCTGCACACGTAAGACATCATCGTCATCATCAGCTGCACACGAGGGTCACCACACCGATTAAAGGTAAACACATAACAAACAACGTCCAAAGGATAACGCAAAAAGCCACAACTAAAATAAACAAACAAACATATTTTTAGGGTTCGAATGAAAGGGTTGAAATGAGGGTGGGGAAGTGACACATGGGTGAGGCAGTGACACATAGGACAGTGACACATGAGACAGTGACACATAGGACAGTGACACATGGGACAGTGACACATGGGACAGTGACACATGGGACAGTGACACATGGGACAGTGACACATAGGACAGTGACACATGGGACAGTGACACATGGGACAGTGACACATGAGACAGTGACACATGGGACAGTGACACATGGGACAGTGACACATAGGACAGTGACACATGGGACAGTGACACATGAGACAGTGACACATGGGACAGTGACACATGGGACAGTGACACATGAGACAGTGACACATGGGACAGTGACACATGGGACAGTGACACATGAGACAGTGACACATGAGACAGTGACACATGAGACAGTGACACATGAGACAGTGACACATGGGACAGTGACACATGAGACAGTGACACATGAGACAGTGACACATGGGACAGTGACACATGGGACAGTGACACATGGGACAGTGACCAACTAAGGGACGTAACACCCCTAAACAATACCCAGATGACGTGTGTGTGTGTGTGTGTGTGTGTGTGTGTGTGTGTGTGTGTGTGTGTGTGTGTGTGTGTGAGAGAGAGAGGTAAACACCGCATAAGAGGACTAATCTTCAGGTGATACGACATTAACTCTCAAAATCCGAAAATTAATCATGATCTATAAAAGTGACAAAGTGAAGTGTTTAGGTTCTCACTGTGGGACACAAGTGGTTAAATGCTGCGGTAACTCCTTCACTACGGGACGCCACTTTTAATATTTTATTTGGTTAACGCCAGATGATTTTATTCAGCACAGAGAGGACCCCGTACGTCAGCGGTGAGTATACTATCTTCTCTAATCACCTGACATGACCTATCTTGAAACATTTAAGTCCCCTTCACTAGTACGTTTACAGGGGGTCATCATGTAAACATTCCACAAATCATTACATTGAGATATTTGTTTTTATTTCATTAATTTGATTCCATGATAAGTTTACTATTGCGAGTTTCCTTCTGTCGAATGTAAACAAACACAGGGCTGCCACACTGCACCAAACCTGATGAGACCCTGTAAACGCACTAGTGAAGGGGACTGTACATTTACTGCCACACAAAAATAATTGCAACATGTGTCCAGTTCTTTCATGTAAAACTATAGGAAGTTAATTTCATAAAGCAAGCGTCCCTATGTCGGCCACGTTGATAAGAAACGAAACGATTTTGTAATATTAATACTGTACCTGTAACGGCGGCCACTGTCCTGCGGGAGGTCATGATACAACACTGTACTCGGATGAACACACACACCATCATGTAATATTCAGACCCCATATAATATAAACAGGCGGGAAAAATAGTCACTGGTTTTATGAATTTTTTTTTACATAAACTGACAGGAATTTGGTGTAATTAACTCAGGTCTATATCTGGTTCAGTCACATATAGATAGACAAAGAAGCCGGACTTATATGAGATGTTTATCCGGCCACTCAAAATGACGTATAAATGATTGAAACCATTTTTGTTAATAGCATCGTTAGAATGAGAGAGTACAAAAACGATCAATTATCATGAGTGGTGGTGGTGAGGTGGTCGGGTGGTGAGATGGGTGGTCGGGTGGTGAGGTGGTCGAGTGGTAAGATGGGTGGTCGGGTGGTGAGGTGGTCGGGTGGTGAGATGGGTGGTCGGATGGTGAGTTGGTTGGGTGGTGAGGTGGTCGGGTGGTGAGGTGGTCGGGTGGTGAGATGGGTGGTCGGATGGTGAGGTAATCGGGTAGTGAGGTGGTCGGGTGGTGAGATGGGAGGTCGGATGGTGAGTTGGTCGGGTGGTGAGGTAATCTGGTGGTGAGGTAATCTGGTGGTGAGGTAATCTGGTGGTGATACACATACATGACATACATTACTACGTCACCTCTTCCATCACTAACAAAGGTGAAGGTCAGGTCTCCAGGTATGTTGCTCATGAAGGCATCAACATAAGTAGATATCCAGTAGAAATATTAATAATCTATATTTCGACTGTCGGTAAGATTAAAAGGAATATATTAAACACTCAGATGCATACAAGAGGCAGCACATAGTAATAAGCGTCACCCTTACATGTGTGGGAGGAATATGTCAGAGGGTTCATCATGCCTAGTGCAGGAGGTATAGCAGTTATCTTCCTCATCAGTAATGTGAAATATTTCCAGATCTAAGAGAGCCGGTTATAAGCGAAACCAGTTACAGTATATCGTTGAGACACACGCCACCCCTGGAGCCGTGTGATGTGAGGAACGCACGGGAGAATATTTCTGGCACGTTTCTTATTGTCACGAAACATTCCCTCACGAGCTGTCCTCAGGCAAGGTGTAGTCTCAGAGGTTCGTGTATAAAAAAAATCCAACTTTCTTGACAAATGAGGATTATAGTAACTCCCATCCTTAAACTGCGACACAAACACCCTGATAAAACTGCCCTCGAAATGACACAAAAAATTTACTAAATTCTTTCTCTACTATTCCTGGTCAAAAGAAAGAAGACTAATGTGATAATATCTGAGAGTGTGGCCCCGCCCCGCCTCGTTATGGCCACTGACTCGCACTAGTGAATGTGCCACAAGACAATGGTACACCGGACCCCGGGGTCGTCATTTCTGACTTGGTTCTTGTTAGACTGAGGTAAGGTTTTCGACTTAAGCGCGGATAATATAATTCACCAAGATTAAAAAGACTTCGTTCTCACTTATGTGAAGGTACGGATCGAACTGTACTAAATACACTTCCTACCTCAGGGTTAAATGTGTTACCTGTCAGGTGAATGGGTCACAAATATCTGGAATTGTTACTTTATCGAAAATTAGAAGAAATTATATGAAATCAGGAAGCATGTCCTACACACACGCCAGCATTGACCGCCCTCACCAACTACAGATATCTTTACCATTTATACACAAGTAATGGTGAAATTTACCCAATAAACCCTATATTATCAGCCCGGCAGTAAAACAGTTAACATATAAGGACACACGTCAGTCTTCGCTATTCTCCCAGTTAAAAGAAGTAACTAATAAAACACACAGCTGGTGGCCCAAGAGCCTCCATGCTAACATAGAAGAACAAGACCCACTATATGTGAACAAATAACACCACCATCTAACAAACATAAATTAACACCCATTACACTATTGAATGCCTAGCTAGCTTAGTCCCCCCCCCCCCCACCTGCCTCCCTTGAGCTAGGTGAACAGCCCACCTGCTATCACTCCCTACTACTTTACTTCCCGTTTCTATGATTTCCTTCTCTCTCTCCAATCTTCTCCCAGGGCACAGTCATTTGTCACTTTACTTCATCATCATTATTATCATCATCATCATCATCATCATCTCTCACGCGTCTCTTGGGACTTACTATACAGGACGTGTGTACAGTATGTAATGGTACAAAGGCAGGTTTTACTGTGGCTCTGTCAGATTATATATCATATTTACACGTCCTTTTGTGGTAGTTCCAAATGTTAGTCGCTAAAGAAATATATTGTGTTAAAACTGCAACTAAATTATCGTACACAATATATTGACAAAACAAACACACATCGTAATTAACCGTTGCGTGGCAGCCAATTACGTGGCAATTTGTGGAATTAATTTAATTTTTCCCACTGCCTAAGTCTTTAAATCTCTTTGTCTTGGATATAGACTGCAGTGTTTTACCCGTAATAATTACATAATACTTAGAATAACAGGTTGGCGTTAATAATGTTTCCACCGTCATCTCACGACAAACTCTCTGCTTTAGGTTACCTCCGTCTGCAGCAGCACCCTTTCATTAGCGCTGATATTTTATTCCGTCGTAAAAGTCCATTAATTTCTCGTGACACAGGGCTTGTTAAGGTAGGGTGGGTTAGGCTTAGGTTAGGTTAGGTGCCAAGTGTGCTGCAAAGTAACAGATAGGAGGAGGACAATAGAGTTGTATCTCTTTTAATAATATATTTAATTATGATGGATTGATATAACTATTAACCTAACCTAACCTAGAATACGCGCTTAAAGATAATAAGTGGTTATAGTCCAGAAATATATAACATCAACACAAGGCCCCACCAGCCCAGCACTAACACACACGGGCAACGAGAACATTATTTTAACGTGGTTTATGGAGGATTAAAATTAAAGCATAAATAAGTGGAATAACAAAATAAAACGAATTGAAAACTTAATAACTCCAGTACTGCAGGTCATCTGAACCGTTCATTTTGTGACAGTATCAGGCGCCAGTTTACGTCCGCGTATATAACTCACTATTTGATGTGGTGTAATAACCCGGGAAATATTTTGTTTGGCCAAAAAGATAGACACCACCTGCCTCCATGGGAGTACCAGGTGGCCGGGCCAGGCTGGGTGAAACTTTAACCCGCCTCACCACTAATGTCTTCCTTATCACGAAGGTAAATGGCCTGAGTCATTATCGAGTCGTTTCATGAATATTTCAGGTAGGCGGTGGGCAGGGTGAGGCTGTGTGAGGAGCCTATGACTCAACTGTTATCTCGCTTCTCTGCTGTATGTTGACGGTGGTTACTGACTCACCCTGGCTGTCTACTTAATTTACACTATAAAAATCCCTTAAGTTTTATATATATATATATAATATATATATATATATATATATATATATATATATATATATACAGTATATACATATATATATATATATATATATATATATATATATATATATATATATATATATATATATATATATATATGCTAAATAAGGATAATCGTCCGATTAAACTTTAAAACTCAACTAATGTTTTACCAAACAGGGATAACATTTTGTTTGTTCCGCTATAATTTAATATCATTTAGTGGAATTATTTTCATAATTCTGTATAGTAAACTTTACTCTATCATTTACTGGCCGAAAACAAAACCCTGGCCAGTAGTTGTAGGCAGGGTAGTTATACTCGTACACTGATTAGATATGTGGTAATATTTAACAGGTGTGTGTGTGTGTGTGTGTGTGTAGACGAAATCAGCTTCCATTGGCCTATCCTTCCTCCCGGGGTGATGTGGATACAGCATACTCATTATCAAGTCTTCGGTACACGAGGAAGCATTATGGCTGACACTTCCCGTGTTGCCGTAATGGGTGTAATGTACTGCAGGAGGAGGGAAAAGCTCACTAGATGATTAGTCACCAGCTTATATACGAATCACCTCAAGATTAGTCCCAATTTATATACGAAACACCTAAAGCTTACCCTCCCAGCTTATTTAACCTGATGATTAAACACCCTTACGCTTCGGTTAAGTTAGGTTACGTTAAGTTAGGTTAGGTTAGGGTAGGTTAAAGTAGGTTAGGTTAGGTTAGGGTAGGTTAAAGTAGGTTAGGTTAGGTTAGGTTCCTAGACCACCAGACGCCCAAAGAGACAAAACGGACGAAAATTCCTGATGACAATTGAGGGTAAAAATACCGATGAACCAGCAAACCCGAGACACAGTTGGAATAAAAATCCATCACTATATATTTAAATTTTTGCTTTCGTATGATTTTTTGGACGGACGGTACAGAACGGACAGACGGAAATCAACGGACGGAAGCTATATAAATTATCATCCCCTTTAGCAATATCTATTTAAATTTTTGCTTTCGTACGTTTTTTTGGACGGACGGAAGCTAATTATCATCCCATTAGTGCTGGCCTTCTGACATACATTATGATCACTGACTGCTTCGCATCTCTCACTCCTGCTACGTGACAACAACAACAACAGTGGTCTTAATGCAACCTTAAAAATAAACAGCTTTAAATATCGAGTGTTTTCATTTCGTTTCTGTCACTTTCCATCTTATTTAACCTCTGAAATCTTAAGTTAACGATCAAAGATTAAATATATATCTTTGACTCCTAGACCCGCCATGCTTACTAAGGACCCGACTAAAACAAAGTCAAATTCTATATATCTCATGAATGGTCAACCTAGCCTGTGAAACTGAACCAATCCGACTATACCAATCTCTTGTGAGTCAGTGCAGAACATTTTTGAAAGATTAGAGCGAAAGATAGAACGAAAATAAACAAATGCAATAAAAGAAAATGGAACGAAAAAAAGTAAAAGAAAATGGAACCAAAAAAGTAAAAGAAAAGTTGTGCGGTTAAGTTGGGTTGTGCGGTTAAGTTAGGTTAGGTTGGGAGGTTAAGTTGGGTTGTGCGGTTAAGTTAGGTTGGAAGGTTAGGTTAGGTTTAGATGTATTAGAATAGATTTGGTTTACCTGAATTAGGATAGGTAAAAATTAGTTTGTTAGGATAAGCTAGATTAGGTTAAGTTTCGTTCGGAATTAACACCTATAAATGTAAGTTACTTCAGCATTGTATTGGAATAAGTGTGTAAATAATTAAGCCTTAGGTAACGTATATCGGTAAAATAATGATATCGGCAACACTAAATTGAATTAAATAGACGACACAATTATAGGCTCGACCAATTAACAGAAATTATGGTAATTATCTAAAACCATTATTAGGAGAACGATCACTATTATTATTATTATTATTATTATTATTATTATTATTATTATTATTATTATTATTATTATTATCGTTATTATTATTATTATTATTATTATTATTATTATTATTATTATTATTTTACTTTCTTAATCAGGTCCAGTTGACTTTACTGAATAAGAATGTTTCCAAGGTTGTGTTTTCTCAAGACTTTAATGTAGTTTTCTGAACCTGTGTGGATAGAACGACGACTGTGTATAAACTTGACGATAACTCATGTGTTTCTGGGTACATGACGACAAGTATAGGGCCATAAGAGTGATAGTGACAACACAACACAACACAACACAAGCACAACACAAGCACAACACAACACTATATGCTATCTAAGACACTACACTCAACCACCTACACTTACCCAACTGTAAATGTCACTTTATTTGAGCTCTTTTACAATTATAAAGTCATGTTTTTAATTACCTCGTACGCCATTCTATGCAGATTTGAACACATTAAACAACTAATTGACCTTACGTGACCTCTTTAAAGCTGTGGGCCAAACATCAGGTCTTTTTAATCAACATTAATTACATCTTCCTGAAAACACTGAGGGGTAACTACTCTCATCTGGCCACACTGATTGGTAACACTAGACCTCACCTGGTGCACTGTTTACCGCCAGGTGTTGTGAGATGAAAGAACAAGTGTCTAATATTTAAAAGTTATAGTCCTGATTGTAGTGTGTTGCAATAAAGGCCTTTGTGTTTCTGTCAGTACGTGTGTTGTGTTTCTAAGATTGAGATAATTTCTACTGTCTTTATTACAGCATAACTATCCATCCTCGGGTCATATGTGATTACCATGCATGTTAAAAACGTTGTGTAATTCATTAACACGGATGTATATGCAAATAAGATATTCTAAACAACGTCATTCATTAGCGAAACTAGATTCCTTATAACTTATTGAAAAAACTTCCTGTGATCTACACTATAATTGGTCCAAATATTTTTAATAGTTACTGATATATTAAAAAAAATAGGAAATAGTTTTGTTTTTCCGGTGGAGGTCATATTGGATTTCTGCTAATTACACAAAAACTCTAAAAGCGATGAGAGGGGAATTGTTTTCATTTTTTGTTTCTGAAGTGTAGTATGGCATCACATCTATAGTTCCAATATAACAGGAATAACTCTAAAACCTTCGAGTCAATACTCAGAATACACTTTTTCCTGATTTATAACAAGACAAATTTAAACAAAGACGAAGAAAATTATGGAATCATGGACAAAAATACACAATCAAGTCTTAAAAATCATTGAATTCTTAACACGTTTGTAGGAAAATTACTCAAACTTTCAAAATTACCTTCAATTATAACTAATTTCGCTCAGTTTAGGTACGATTTTGTTTGGTAAGGAAGTGAGTGAGAGTAGAGACGGCGAAAGGCATCAAGTGTAACCAAGTGTGTGAACGAATGAATGAATTAATACGAATGACGCTCATATAGAAGAATGATAAACGCACGAGAAAAATACCAAAAAGGTGAAGAGAGAAAGAGTGAAGGGCACAAAGCAATTAATTCCCTGACACATATCCCCCCCCCCCCCACGAAATGCATTCTGCTTTTATCCAATTTACTTTTTTCCTTACCCCTACCAACACCCCCTCACCCAGCATCCCCGTGCCCTCACCTTCCCAACCCTCACCCGTCTCTTTCCTCTTCCCCCTGACCCAGCAATCACCCCTCTCTCTCTCCATGATTCCCTGACCCAGCCAACACACCTGACCTCACTCCCCTCTGATCCCCTTGCCCAGTTCAAACATTCACTCCTCTCCCCTCACCTAGGAACCATCCCTCCCTCAATTTCACCCCTCTGATCCCTTCATCCAGTCAACACCATTCACCCCTCTCATCTCATCCACCAGGTAATGTCGTCATCTCTTTTCCCCTCTCTGATCCCCCTCACCTTGTCAAGTCTCTACTCTCCCCTCAATCTCATCCACCCGGTACTGATTATCCCTCTCCCCTCTGTTCCCCTCACCTCTTCCCTGCCTTACCTTTCTTCCCTCATATCTGTAATTTCTCCGTTTTAACCCATTTTAGTTTTTTCTTTCCCAATTCTTCATCTTATCCAAATCACTCATGATCGAAGTGTCCTTCTTACGCTTAGGTTGGGTTGGATTTGGTTTGGTTAGGTTAGGTTTGGTTAGGTTGGGTTTGGTTAGGTTTGGTTAGGTTGGGTTTGGTTAGGTTAGGTTTGGTTAGGTTGGGTTTGGTTAGATTTGGTTAGGTTGGGTTTGTTTAGGTTTGGTTAGGTTTGGTTAGGTTGGGTTTGGTTAGGTTAGGTTGGGTTTGTTTAGGTTTGGTTAGGTTGGTTGGGTTAGGTTACTCCTCATCAGCACTTTACCAACTGTTCATCAATATAGATCTACCTCTGGCTAGTACAATACACCTTACCAGTCAGTATCACCTCCCTCCATCACTCCGTAACAGAGAGAAAATTATTTTTTCATCCCCTGGAACGCCATGACCCTAGCAGCGTGCCCCTGTTTCCTCTTCCTTCACCCTTCCCTTCCCTGCTGCACTCATAATCTGCTGACGTCATCCTCAACACATCTGGGGCTAACAAAGAGAGAGAGAGAGAGAGAGAGAGAGAGAGAGAGAGAGAGAGAGAGAGAGAGAGAGAGAGAGATACACGTATGAGTTTGGATCACGATTGTCCTTGCCTGAGTCACCGTAAAATTCTAGGGGAACGAATGACAAGTTTGTGTTAAAAATTGGGCCGTCGACTTCAGGGTTTACATAACGCGGTGTAATGTGTCCAACAAAGGAAAAAAAACAAACATTGATTTCACCTTTTTATTATAAATATTTTTAATGGTGTATATTTACCTCCATTTGGGTCACTAGAGTCACTGAATATAGTCAAAAAATATAGCAAAAGTAAATAACATTATTCATAAGTCGTCGGCACCATCAACACGCTCTCAGTTATATAAAGGTCATATAATTGTCATATAAAAATGTATATTAGGCTAACAATCTCGATTTATAATTAACATCCTGTATAGTCAAAGGTGTGATAACAGCCTTCAACTAGTTCTGACTTAATATTCATGGAAAGTAAATATCACCAAATAGGTCGAGTCGCAAAAGCATTTATTTCCGTCTCTTATAGACTTTGAGTTAAGTTCATACACCTGGACACGGCTTAATGCTATTAACGCAGGTAAATGACCTTTCCGTGTTGGACTCTTTTTGCAGGTGAAACATTACTTTCAGCGTGGCGCCATCATCATAGACGCTTCATAACTTCACCAGTTAAAACACCTTTTATCACTAAACTCAGCTCTTGATAAGCGGCGCACCATACTGAGTAATATGTAGACTGAAGAAAATGCGCACGTACACACACACCCACACACACACACACACACACACACACACACACACACACACACACACACACCGCGCGCGAAAATTACGTGTTTTGTTGTATGCCGGATTTTTAAGTCACACTATCTCATGCATCCGTCAGATAGTCATCCTACTCATCGAGGACACCTAGAAAGAATGCAAGACTACCTTCTCCCCCTCCTACACCACATATCAAGAAACACTCAACACACTGACCCTCTCGGCTCTCTCTGATCATCACCACAACCTCATCTGCAAGTTTTAGGAGAGAAGCATATGCACCATCCTCGACACCGCTCCTGCTTCCACCTGAGATCCCTCGTCCGAGAATTGCTATTCGATATTACAACTGCAACCAGCCCATAAGAGCACGTACTGATCGCTATAAGAACAGCCCAGTCCCAACCATTGTAAAAATGATCAACAACTCGTAGTTAACCTGTGTGTTTACTCCCAGCCAATTATTTTATACTGTAACTGTGCTGAAATTCATTGTTAACTGACCCTCTCCCCTTGTCATTATATATTATAAACTGTATGTATACCATTTAAGTCACTTGTATAATTTTGTCAATCAAGCGACCCATTCCCCAATTATATAACTTTTAGCAATTCTTTATTATATATTTTCAGCGTTTTGATTGCCATGTTCCTTCAATAAACCGTTCATCATCATCATCATCATCATCATCATCATCATCATTATTATTACACTGTTTTACGACGTATCCATCACACGTAGTAATCCGTCACACTGTTACTTCTTGTATCCGTCATACTCGTCACCTATAACCCCCCCCCCCCCCCCAACCCCACCACCCAACGGAAAGTAACCCCGTACTGACATAAGAGACAGCCGGGCACACTACCAGTAAGCCGGATGGAATATTGTAAAAAAGATGGTTGGGTTATTTCCTGTTCAATCTCCTATCCATGGATGTGTTGACCCTGACCTATCCACTCCCCTTTACATCTTTTAGGTAACCTGTACACTCACATACACCTGCACTCTCCCATCGACACCCACCCCACATTCTCCCACCTATACCCACCCCACATTCTCCAACCTACACTTACACCCACACTCTGTCAACTCAGGACAAAAGACAAAGGTGTTCTTGCCAGAGTAGAAAAGTATTATTTTTCTTAAGAATTAGAAACAGGTCTTGAACACGTCTACAAATAACACTACAAAAGAAACAATAAAATCTGAAGAGTTCGTGTCCGAGTAGTGAAGAGAAAACAAGAGAAACAAAAAAATAGTAATATGAGAAGAGGAACTGAGGGATAAAAGGCATAAAGGAGATAGATGAGTATGCAAATGAGAGAAGAATATAATTTTTGAGGATTATTTGGAATATTGCACAAGAATAAATTTTTTCACTGGGGATGGAATATACTTTAAAGTCAGGATAGGTGAGGTGAGGTGAGGTCAGGTCAGGTCAAGGTATGTTGGGGAGACTGTTGTATGAGAAATAACGTCAGGAAGAGAAGAGAAGAGGCACTAGAAATATTTACCCTTCAAGATCAATAATAATATTGCATCAGTTACTTTGAAATGATCGGTGAGAAAAACACAAATGACTTGAGCCACAAAATAAGAACCACCTGAAGAATCTCCAACAGCTTACCTCCCTCAGCTGTCACCAACACACATCAACAGCTTACCTCCCTCAGCTGTCACCAACACACATCAACAGCTTACCTCCCTCAGCTGTCACCAACACACATCAACAGCTTACCTTCCTCAGCTGTCACCAACACACATCAACAGCTTACCTCCCTCAGCTGTCACCAACACACAACGAAAAAGGTAATTACCAGAACACAGCCACGGGCAGGTAAGGAGGCGGAATACTAATTAACTCTGTATGTGAAGCCAGTGTCCACCCCCAACCTTACACTCTATGCTGATTGTGACTTAAAATGCATCCAACCTATCGTAGCTGTCTCTATGTTACTCTTTGAATCAGTCTTCTTATTTATTCATCAACCTGTGTGTGTTGTGTGTGTGTGTGTGTGTGTATCTTATGTCTTCATATCTCCAGTAACTAATAAGGAACAGAAATGCGTAATGCGTACATACATACACACACACACACGTCCCACCTTCAACTAGGCCGGGAGACATTTACTTGACACAGCCTTTCCGCCCCCCTGTCTTATCTCACTCGAGGTTCATCACACAATAAACAGTGGTACCAAGATCCTTCCCCAGCACCCTGCACGGACACTACAATACTCTCTGGAAAGAAAAACGAGTCCCATACCAATGACTGCCAACTTGGACACAACAAACTGTGTAATTAAGCTTTGGTACGCAAGTGTAACTGTTAAATTGTCCCTTGAAGTGGTTAAATCAGACAATTCTACTCCAGGATGCCCCAGCTCTTGTAGTTAATGTAGTATAGTAGTAACGTTTCCATAGGTATTAAATCAGTTTATGCGTCTGTTGTAAAACCCTGAGTTAAGATACTATTGACCAGGTAACACGGCACTACACCTCTGGCGGAACTGACTCCTCTGCAGTGCTCCAACCTCCCTTGTAATACTGCTTTAGTCAGGCTATTAGTGATGTGCTTGGCAAATTAATAGTCACGGCACTGTACTGACGGGAGAAACAATAGTAACGGTGAGTGTGTTGACCGTTGGGTGATCGAGTACTCACGTTGGTGGGTGATGGAGGTGTCTTGAACGTACTTTTGGTAGTACTCTTATCTCTTGATGACCGAATACTTTTGGCTACGCTTGGTGGCACCCGTGTACTTGACAAAATTTAACATTAACAAAATTTACAGGTACTGAACGTTTACTAATACAAATAAAATGACAATATTGACTAAAACACCGCCACCCACTTAGACAAAGAGACAATCCTCAGTCTATCTCTCCTCCCTTGGGGTTCCTGGAAGCTGCCCAACGGATCAAAAAAAAATAATTGACAAGGAAAGGTAAGTCAGCAGTTACCAAGAGTTATACTGACACTCTTGATGCCTCAGTTGCAGGGCCTCTTGGTAGTGACTGACCTCGTGGTTTTGATAAGTTTCGTTTTAGGAGTAATTTTGGTTGGAGCACCGTTGGTTTGAGTACTTTTGGGCAGAATAATTTTGGTTCTCTTGGTGGTCACTGTACTCTTCATTTTCTTTGCCTTGGGGGTGGGTGATGGGGTACTCACGTTGGTGGGTGATGGGGTACTCACGTTAGTGAGTGATGGGGTACTCACGTTGGTGGGTGATGGGGTACTCACGTTAGTGAGTGATGGGGTACTCACGTTGGTGGGTGATGGGAGGGTGGGTGATGGAGTACTCACGTTGGTGGGTGATGGAGTACTCACGTTGGTGGGTGATGGGGTACTCACGCTAGTGAGTGATGGGGTACTCACGTTGGTGGGTGATGGGAGGGTGGGTGATGGGGTACTCACGTTGGTGGGTGATGGGAGGGTGGGTGATGGGGTACTCACGTTGGTGGGTGATGGGAGGGTGGGTGATGGGGTACTCACGTTGGTGGGTGATGGGGTACTCACGTTGGTGGGTGATGGGAGGGTGGGTGATGGGGTACTCACGTTAGTGAGTGATGGGGTACTCACGTTGGTGGGTGATGGGAGGGTGGGTGATGGAGTACTCACGTTGGTGGGTGATGGGAGGGTGGGTGATGGGGTACTCACGTTGGTGGGTGATGGGGTATTCACGTTGGTGGGTGATGGGAGGGTGGGTGATGGGGTACTCACGTTGGTGGGTGATGGGAGGGTGGGTGATGGAGTACTCACGTTGGTGGGTGATGGGAGGGTGGGTGATGGGGTACTCACGTTGGTGGGTGATGGGAGGGTGGGTGATGGAGTACTCACGTTGGTGGGTGATGGGAGGGTGGGTGATGGAGTACTCACGTTGGTGGGTGATGGGAGGGTGGGTGATGGGGTACTCACGTTGGTGGGTGATGGGAGGGTGGGTGATGGAGTACTCACGTTGGTGGGTGATGGGAGGGTGGGTGATGGGGTACTCACGTTGGTGGGTGATGGGGTACTCACGTTGGTGAGTGATGGAGGTGTCTTGGGGGTACTTTTGGTAATCTTAGTGGTCACTAACTTAGTACGCTTGGTACTCCTAGGTGACCGAGTACTTTTGTTACTCTTGGTGGTAACTGTACTCTTGGTTTTAGATGTCTTGGGGGTGGGTGATGGGGTACTCACGTTGGTGGGTGATGGAGTACTCACGTTGGTGGGTGATGGGAGGGTGGGTGATGGGGTACTCACGTTGGTGGGTGATGGAGTACTCACGTTAGTGGGTGATGGAGTACTCACGTTTGTGGGTGATGGGAGGGTGGGTGATGGAGGTGTTTTGAGGGTGCTTTTGGTACTCTTGGAGGCCTTTGACTTAGTACGCTTGGTACTCTTAGCTCCAGGTGACCGAGTACTCTTGGTACTCTTGGTGGTAACTGTACTCTTAGTTTTAGATGTCTTGGGGGTGGGTGGTGGAGTACTCACGTTGGTGGGTAATGGAGGGGTGGGTGGTGGAGTACTCACGTTGGTGGGTATTGGAGGGGTGGGAGGTGGAGTACTCACGTTGGTGGGTAATGGAGGGGTGGGTGGTGGAGTACTCACGTTGGTGGGTAATGGAGGGGTGGGTGGTGGAGTACTCACGTTGGTGGGTAATGGAGGGGTGGGTGGTGGAGTACTCACGTTGGTGGGTAATGGAGGGGTGGGTGGTGGAGTACTCACGTTGGTGAGTGATGGGGTACTCACGTTGGTGGGTGATGGGGTACTCACGTTAGTGAGGGATGGAGTACTCACGTTAGTGAGTGATGGGGTACTCACGTTAGTGAGTGATGGGGTACTCACGTTAGTGAGTGATGGGGTACTCACGTTGGTGGGTGATGGGAGGGTGGGTGATGGGGTACTCACGTTGGTGGGTGATGGGGTACTCACGTTAGTGAGTGATGGGGTACTCACGTTAGTGAGTGATGGGGTACTCACGTTGGTGGGTGATGGGGTACTCACGTTAGTGAGTGATGGGGTACTCACGTTGGTGGGTGATGGGAGGGTGGGTGATGGGGTACTCACGTTGGTGGGTGATGGGGTACTCACGTTGGTGGGTGATGGGAGGGTGGGTGATGGGGTACTCACGTTGGTGGGTGATGGGAGGGTGGGTGATGGAGTACTCACGTTGGTGGGTGATGGAGTACTCACGTTGGTGGGTGATGGGAGGGTGGGTGATGGAGTACTCACGTTGGTGGGTGATGGGGTACTCACGTTGGTGGGTGATGGGAGGGTGGGTGATGGCGTACTCACGTTGGTGGGTGATGGAGTACTCACGTTGGTGGGTGATGGGAGGGTGGGTGATGGGGTACTCACGTTGGTGAGCGATGGAGGTGTCTTGAGGGTACCTTTGCTACTCTTAGTGGTCACTAACTTAGTACGTTTGGTACTCCTAGGTGACCGAGTACTTTTGGTACTCTTGGTGGTAACTGTACTCTTGGTTTTAGATGTCGTGGGGGTGGGTGATGGGGTACACACGTTGGTGGGTGATGGGAGGGTGGGTGATGGGGTACTCACGTTGGTGGGTGATGGGAGGGTAGGTGATGGAGTACTCACGTTGGTGGGTGATGGGAGGGTGGGTGATGGGGTACTCACGTTGGTGGGTGATGGAGTACTCACGTTGGTGGGTGATGGAGTACTCACGTTGGTGGGTGATGGGGTACTCACGTTGGTGGGTGATGGGGTACTCACGTTGGTGGGTGATGGAGTACTCACGTTGGTGGGTGATGGGAGGGTGGGTGATGGAGTACTCACGTTGGTGGGTGATGGGAGGGTGGGTGATGGGGTACTCACGTTGGTGGGTGATGGAGTACTCACGTTGGTGGGTGATGGAGTACTCACGTTGGTGGGTGATGGGAGGGTGGGTGATGGAGTACTCACGTTGGTGGGTGATGGGAGGGTGGGTGATGGGGTACTCACGTTGGTGGGTGATGGGAGGGTGGGTGATGGGGTACTCACGTTGGTGGGTGATGGGGTAGTCACGTTGGTGGGTGATGGGAGGGTGGGTGATGGAGTACTCACGTTGGTGGGTGATGGGAGGGTGGGTGATGGGGTACTCACGTTGGTGGGTGATGGGAGGGTGGGTGATGGAGTACTCACGTTGGTGGGTGATGGGAGGGTGGGTGATGGGGTACTCACGTTGGTGGGTGATGGAGGTGTCTTGGGGGTACTTTTGGTAATCTTAGTGGTCACTAACTTAGTACGCTTGGTACTCCTAGGTGACCGAGTACTTTTGTTACTCTTGGTGGTAACTGTACTCTTGGTTTTAGATGTCTTGGGGGTGGGTGATGGGGTACTCACGTTGGTGGGTGATGGAGTACTCACGTTGGTGGGTGATGGGAGGGTGGGTGATGGAGTACTCACGTTGGTGGGTGATGGGAGGGTGGGTGATGGGGTACTCACGTTGGTGGGTGATGGAGGTGTCTTGGGGGTACTTTTGGTAATCTTAGTGGTCACTAACTTAGTACGCTTGGTACTCCTAGGTGACCGAGTACTTTTGTTACTCTTGGTGGTAACTGTACTCTTGGTTTTAGATGTCTTGGGGGTGGGTGATGGGGTACTCACGTTGGTGGGTGATGGAGTACTCACGTTGGTGGGTGATGGGAGGGTGGGTGATGGAGTACTCACGTTGGTGGGTGATGGGAGGGTGGGTGATGGGGTACTCACGTTGGTGGGTGATGGAGGTGTCTTGGGGGTACTTTTGGTAATCTTAGTGGTCACTAACTTAGTACGCTTGGTACTCCTAGGTGACCGAGTACTTTTGTTACTCTTGGTGGTAACTGTACTCTTGGTTTTAGATGTCTTGGGGGTGGGTGATGGGGTACTCACGTTGGTGGGTGATGGAGTACTCACGTTGGTGGGTGATGGGAGGGTGGGTGATGGAGTACTCACGTTGGTGGGTGATGGGAGGGTGGGTGATGGGGTACTCACGTTGGTGGGTGATGGGGTAGTCACGTTGGTGGGTGATGGAGTACTCACGTTGGTGGGTGATGGGAGGGTGGGTGATGGGGTACTCACGTTGGTGGGTGATGGAGTACTCACGTTGGTGGGTGATGGGAGGGTGGGTGATGGGGTACTCACGTTGGTGAGCGATGGAGGTGTCTTGAGGGTACCTTTGCTACTCTTAGTGGTCACTAACTTAGTACGTTTGGTACTCCTAGGTGACCGAGTACTTTTGGTACTCTTGGTGGTAACTGTACTCTTGGTTTTAGATGTCGTGGGGGTGGGTGATGGGGTACACACGTTGGTGGGTGATGGGAGGGTGGGTGATGGGGTACTCACGTTGGTGGGTGATGGGAGGGTGGGTGATGGGGTACTCACGTTGGTGGGTGATGGGAGGGTAGGTGATGGAGTACTCACGTTGGTGGGTGATGGGAGGGTGGGTGATGGGGTACTCACGTTGGTGGGTGATGGAGTACTCACGTTGGTGGGTGATGGAGTACTCACGTTGGTGGGTGATGGGGTACTCACGTTGGTGGGTGATGGGGTACTCACGTTGGTGGGTGATGGAGTACTCACGTTGGTGGGTGATGGGAGGGTGGGTGATGGAGTACTCACGTTGGTGGGTGATGGGAGGGTGGGTGATGGGGTACTCACGTTGGTGGGTGATGGAGTACTCACGTTGGTGGGTGATGGAGTACTCACGTTGGTGGGTGATGGGAGGGTGGGTGATGGGGTACTCACGTTGGTGGGTGATGGGAGGGTGGGTGATGGGGTACTCACGTTGGTGGGTGATGGGAGGGTGGGTGATGGGGTACTCACGTTGGTGGGTGATGGGGTAGTCACGTTGGTGGGTGATGGGAGGGTGGGTGATGGAGTACTCACGTTGGTGGGTGATGGGAGGGTGGGTGATGGGGTACTCACGTTGGTGGGTGATGGGAGGGTGGGTGATGGAGTACTCACGTTGGTGGGTGATGGGAGGGTGGGTGATGGGGTACTCACGTTGGTGGGTGATGGGGTACTCACGTTGGTGGGTGATGGAGGTGTCTTGGGGGTACTTTTGGTAATCTTAGTGGTCACTAACTTAGTACGCTTGGTACTCCTAGGTGACCGAGTACTTTTGTTACTCTTGGTGGTAACTGTACTCTTGGTTTTAGATGTCTTGGGGGTGGGTGATGGGGTACTCACGTTGGTGGGTGATGGAGTACTCACGTTGGTGGGTGATGGGAGGGTGGGTGATGGAGTACTCACGTTGGTGGGTGATGGGAGGGTGGGTGATGGGGTACTCACGTTGGTGGGTGATGGAGGTGTCTTGGGGGTACTTTTGGTAATCTTAGTGGTCACTAACTTAGTACGCTTGGTACTCCTAGGTGACCGAGTACTTTTGTTACTCTTGGTGGTAACTGTACTCTTGGTTTTAGATGTCTTGGGGGTGGGTGATGGGGTACTCACGTTGGTGGGTGATGGAGTACTCACGTTGGTGGGTGATGGGAGGGTGGGTGATGGAGTACTCACGTTGGTGGGTGATGGGAGGGTGGGTGATGGGGTACTCACGTTGGTGGGTGATGGAGGTGTCTTGGGGGTACTTTTGGTAATCTTAGTGGTCACTAACTTAGTACGCTTGGTACTCCTAGGTGACCGAGTACTTTTGTTACTCTTGGTGGTAACTGTACTCTTGGTTTTAGATGTCTTGGGGGTGGGTGATGGGGTACTCACGTTGGTGGGTGATGGAGTACTCACGTTGGTGGGTGATGGGAGGGTGGGTGATGGAGTACTCACGTTGGTGGGTGATGGGAGGGTGGGTGATGGGGTACTCACGTTGGTGGGTGATGGAGGTGTCTTGGGGGTACTTTTGGTAATCTTAGTGGTCACTAACTTAGTACGCTTGGTACTCCTAGGTGACCGAGTACTTTTGTTACTCTTGGTGGTAACTGTACTCTTGGTTTTAGATGTCTTGGGGGTGGGTGATGGGGTACTCACGTTGGTGGGTGATGGAGTACTCACGTTGGTGGGTGATGGGAGGGTGGGTGATGGAGTACTCACGTTGGTGGGTGATGGGAGGGTGGGTGATGGGGTACTCACGTTGGTGGGTGATGGGGTAGTCACGTTGGTGGGTGATGGAGTACTCACGTTGGTGGGTGATGGGAGGGTGGGTGATGGGGTACTCACGTTGGTGGGTGATGGAGTACTCACGTTGGTGGGTGATGGGAGGGTGGGTGATGGGGTACTCACGTTGGTGAGCGATGGAGGTGTCTTGAGGGTACCTTTGCTACTCTTAGTGGTCACTAACTTAGTACGTTTGGTACTCCTAGGTGACCGAGTACTTTTGGTACTCTTGGTGGTAACTGTACTCTTGGTTTTAGATGTCGTGGGGGTGGGTGATGGGGTACACACGTTGGTGGGTGATGGGAGGGTGGGTGATGGGGTACTCACGTTGGTGGGTGATGGGAGGGTGGGTGATGGGGTACTCACGTTGGTGGGTGATGGGAGGGTAGGTGATGGAGTACTCACGTTGGTGGGTGATGGGAGGGTGGGTGATGGGGTACTCACGTTGGTGGGTGATGGAGTACTCACGTTGGTGGGTGATGGAGTACTCACGTTGGTGGGTGATGGGGTACTCACGTTGGTGGGTGATGGGGTACTCACGTTGGTGGGTGATGGAGTACTCACGTTGGTGGGTGATGGGAGGGTGGGTGATGGAGTACTCACGTTGGTGGGTGATGGGAGGGTGGGTGATGGGGTACTCACGTTGGTGGGTGATGGAGTACTCACGTTGGTGGGTGATGGAGTACTCACGTTGGTGGGTGATGGGAGGGTGGGTGATGGGGTACTCACGTTGGTGGGTGATGGGAGGGTGGGTGATGGGGTACTCACGTTGGTGGGTGATGGGAGGGTGGGTGATGGGGTACTCACGTTGGTGGGTGATGGGGTAGTCACGTTGGTGGGTGATGGGAGGGTGGGTGATGGAGTACTCACGTTGGTGGGTGATGGGAGGGTGGGTGATGGGGTACTCACGTTGGTGGGTGATGGGAGGGTGGGTGATGGAGTACTCACGTTGGTGGGTGATGGGAGGGTGGGTGATGGGGTACTCACGTTGGTGGGTGATGGGGTACTCACGTTGGTGGGTGATGGAGGTGTCTTGGGGGTACTTTTGGTAATCTTAGTGGTCACTAACTTAGTACGCTTGGTACTCCTAGGTGACCGAGTACTTTTGTTACTCTTGGTGGTAACTGTACTCTTGGTTTTAGATGTCTTGGGGGTGGGTGATGGGGTACTCACGTTGGTGGGTGATGGAGTACTCACGTTGGTGGGTGATGGGAGGGTGGGTGATGGAGTACTCACGTTGGTGGGTGATGGGAGGGTGGGTGATGGGGTACTCACGTTGGTGGGTGATGGAGGTGTCTTGGGGGTACTTTTGGTAATCTTAGTGGTCACTAACTTAGTACGCTTGGTACTCCTAGGTGACCGAGTACTTTTGTTACTCTTGGTGGTAACTGTACTCTTGGTTTTAGATGTCTTGGGGGTGGGTGATGGGGTACTCACGTTGGTGGGTGATGGAGTACTCACGTTGGTGGGTGATGGGAGGGTGGGTGATGGAGTACTCACGTTGGTGGGTGATGGGAGGGTGGGTGATGGGGTACTCACGTTGGTGGGTGATGGGGTAGTCACGTTGGTGGGTGATGGAGTACTCACGTTGGTGGGTGATGGGAGGGTGGGTGATGGGGTACTCACGTTGGTGGGTGATGGAGTACTCACGTTAGTGGGTGATGGAGTACTCACGTTTGTGGGTGATGGGAGGGTGGGTGATGGAGGTGTTTTGAGGGTGCTTTTGGTACTCTTGGAGGTCTTTGACTTAGTACGCTTGGTACTCTTAGCTCCAGGTGACCGAGTACTCTTGGTACTCTTGGTGGTAACTGTACTCTTAGTTTTAGATGTCTTGGGGGTGGGTGGTGGAGTACTCACGTTGGTGGGTAATGGAGGGGTGGGTGGTGGAGTACTCACGTTGGTGGGTATTGGAGGGGTGGGAGGTGGAGTACTCACGTTGGTGGGTAATGGAGGGGTGGGTGGTGGAGTACTCACGTTGGTGGGAAATGGAGGGGTGGGTGGTGGAGTACTCACGTTGGTGGGTAATGGAGGGGTGGGTGGTGGAGTACTCACGTTGGTGGGTAATGGAGGGGTGGGTGGTGGAGTACTCACGTTGGTGAGTGATGGGGTACTCACGTTGGTGGGTGATGGGGTACTCACGTTAGTGAGGGATGGAGTACTCACGTTAGTGAGTGATGGGGTACTCACGTTAGTGAGTGATGGGGTACTCACGTTAGTGAGTGATGGGGTACTCACGTTGGTGGGTGATGGGAGGGTGGGTGATGGGGTACTCACGTTGGTGGGTGATGGGGTACTCACGTTAGTGAGTGATGGGGTACTCACGTTAGTGAGTGATGGGGTACTCACGTTGGTGGGTGATGGGGTACTCACGTTAGTGAGTGATGGGGTACTCACGTTGGTGGGTGATGGGAGGGTGGGTGATGGGGTACTCACGTTGGTGGGTGATGGGGTACTCACGTTGGTGGGTGATGGGAGGGTGGGTGATGGGGTACTCACGTTGGTGGGTGATGGGAGGGTGGGTGATGGAGTACTCACGTTGGTGGGTGATGGAGTACTCACGTTGGTGGGTGATGGGAGGGTGGGTGATGGAGTACTCACGTTCGTGGGTGATGGGGTACTCACGTTGGTGGGTGATGGGAGGGTGGGTGATGGAGTACTCACGTTGGTGGGTGATGGAGTACTCACGTTGGTGGGTGATGGGAGGGTGGGTGATGGGGTACTCACGTTGGTGAGCGATGGAGGTGTCTTGAGGGTACTTTTGCTACTCTTAGTGGTCACTAACTTAGTACGTTTGGTACTCCTAGGTGACCGAGTACTTTTGGTACTCTTGGTGGTAACTGTACTCTTGGTTTTAGATGTCGTGGGGGTGGGTGATGGGGTACACACGTTGGTGGGTGATGGGAGGGTGGGTGATGGGGTACTCACGTTGGTGGGTGATGGGGTACTCACGTTAGTGAGTGATGGGGTACTCACGTTAGTGAGTGATGGGGTACTCACGTTGGTGGGTGATGGGAGGGTGGGTGATGGGGTACTCACGTTGGTGGGTGATGGGAGGGTGGGTGATGGGGTACTCACGTTGGTGGGTGATGGGGTACTCACGTTAGTGAGTGATGGGGTACTCACGTTAGTGAGTGATGGGGTACTCACGTTAGTGAGTGATGGGGTACTCACGTTGGTGGGTGATGGGGTACTCACGTTAGTGAGTGATGGGGTACTCACGTTGGTGGGTGATGGGGTACTCACGTTGGTGGGTGATGGGGTACTCACGTTGGTGGGTGATGGGGTACTCACGTTGGTGGGTGATGTGAGGGTGGGTGATGGGGTACTCACGTTGGTGGGTGATGGGGTACTCACGTTAGTGAGTGATGGGGTACTCACGTTAGTGAGTGATGGGGTACTCACGTTAGTGAGTGATGGGGTACTCACGTTAGTGAGTGATGGGGTACTCACGTTGGTGGGTGATGGGAGGGTGGGTGATGGAGTACTCACGTTGGTGGGTGATGGGAGGGTGGGTGATGGGGTACTCACGTTGGTGGGTGATGGAGTACTCACGTTGGTGGGTGATGGAGTACTCACGTTGGTGGGTGATGGGGTACTCACGTTGGTGGGTGATGGGGTACTCACGTTGGTGGGTGATGGAGTACTCACGTTGGTGGGTGATGGGAGGGTGGGTGATGGAGTACTCACGTTGGTGGGTGATGGGAGGGTGGGTGATGGGGTACTCACGTTGGTGGGTGATGGAGGTGTCTTGGGGGTACTTTTGGTAATCTTAGTGGTCACTAACTTAGTACGCTTGGTACTCCTAGGTGACCGAGTACTTTTGGTACTCTTGGTGGTAACTGTACTCTTGGTTTTAGATGTCTTGGGGGTGGGTGATGGGGTACTCACGTTGGTGGGTGATGGGGTACTCACGTTGGTGGGTGATGGAGTACTCACGTTAGTGGGTGATGGAGTACTCACGTTGGTGGGTGATGGGAGGGTGGGTGATGGAGTACTCACGTTAGTGGGTGATGGAGTACTCACGTTTGTGGGTGATGGGAGGGTGGGTGATGGAGTACTCACGTTTGTGGGTGATGGGAGGGTGGGTGATGGGGTACTCACGTTGGTGGGTGATGGGGTAGTCACGTTGGTGGGTGATGGAGTACTCACGTTGGTGGGTGATGGGAGGGTGGGTGATGGGGTACTCACGTTGGTGGGTGATGGAGTACTCACGTTGGTGGGTGATGGGGTAGTCACGTTAGTGGGTGATGGAGTACTCACGTTTGTGGGTGATGGGAGGGTGGGTGATGGAGGTGTTTTGAGGGTGCTTTTGGTACTCTTGGAGGTCTTTGACTTAGTACGCTTGGTACTCTTAGCTCCAGGTGACCGAGTACTCTTGGTACTCTTGGTGGTAACTGTACTCTTAGTTTTAGATGTCTTGGGGGTGGGTGGTGGAGTACTCACGTTGGTGGGTAATGGAGGGGTGGGTGGTGGAGTACTCACGTTGGTGGGTGATGGAGTACTCACGTTAGTGGGTGATGGAGTACTCACGTTTGTGGGTGATGGGAGGGTGGGTGATGGAGGTGTTTTGAGGGTGCTTTTGGTACTCTTGGAGGTCTTTGACTTAGTACGCTTGGTACTCTTAGCTCCAGGTGACCGAGTACTCTTGGTACTCTTGGTGGTAACTGTACTCTTAGTTTTAGATGTCTTGGGGGTGGGTGGTGGAGTACTCACGTTGGTGGGTAATGGAGGGGTGGGTGGTGGAGTACTCACGTTGGTGGGTAATGGAGGGGTGGGTGGCAGTATGAGGTGGGTGGCGTTAACGGAGCTGGCAGAGATAGTCTTAATCCCAGTTCTGTTGACGGAACCGTCTCCCTGACCAGCTCCGGCGGCGAGGGTTGAGGCCACCTCCAGGGCATTGACACTAGTCCTGCTCATGGTGACCCCAACACCCGCCGTCCGGCTAGCTAGGGTCTCCCCAACGTCAAGAGCCTGAACTTGTGTCTGCTGGAGCGAGGCGTTGCCTTCGTTGTTCAACCCCGCTTTGATCGTGCTGAGGCCGAGCGTCCTGAGATTAGTCTTATTGAATGAGCTGTTTGCGCCCCGATCTCTGACAGCATGCAGGGAGCCTATCGTCATGGCTTTAAGCTTAGTTTGGCTTGCCGAGGGGCTCCCGTGCTTAAGACCACTGCTGTTGCTTTGCACGTCGACGAGGGAGAACCTCGTCTCCTCCATCGAGTCGTGCACAGGGTCGTACACTTTAGCGTCGGAGGAGGCCGGTTTGACCCACGCCTTCTCCAACTCGACGCTGCCGGTCCTGGCCAGCTCGGCGTCGCCACACCACATTGCCCCGCTACACGTAATCACGAAACACAACAAAGGTCGAAACATTTTAAAGTCTAAAATTAATTTAGCAAAATTAAGTTAATAAATTTTATGTAATGAACTTATTAACTAGTTGATTTCACCACACAGAATCCACCCATCTCAGATGATGGCACCTCCCTAACCTAACATACACCACAGCAGCCCTCGTGTTGTTCACTCAATCCCTCCACCTCTGTCTGACGTCTCATAGTTTAGCTCACATAATATTCTCACGTTATCTTATATCGTCTAGTCACTGGGGTATCTTTTCATTCATCTTATATAAATTCTGTTTATCTTTGTGGGTATTTCTACAAGCGAGACGTAGTCCTTTCTACTTTCCACTTTAATTCTCGTATTTTCCGGACGACGACTAACTTTCATTTTCACCTTCCTGCAAAACTCCTCACGTTCTCCGTGGATCTTCTCACGTACGCCCATCGTTGGCTCCTTCCGTTGATATATGACCCTCATCTCCTACCCCGCTCTCCTAAACTTAACATTTTCATATCGCTATCGTGGACCAGTCACATTCCTCCCCTACGGTAGCTCGTTCTTTATCACCCGTGAGAATATTCCCCAAATAGGACCTACATATTATACTTAGCATGATCCTCTCGTCTCGTTAATGCATTCAGTGACACCCCTCATGTTCTGGACTAGCCAAACACCATCCATTATCTACTAAAATCCCAAACCACAAACCCAGGTAGCATTGATCACTAGTTCTTTCCCTTCACCTTAAAGATGATCAAATTATAATAGAATCGAAATTAGAATTAATATTTGTATATGTGAGGATGACGGACTGACTGACAGCTCCTGATGGTCTCTGCTAATGGCTGTCTGTGTTGAGAGCTTTGTTGTTGTTGTTATTGTTGTTGCTATAGGACTCATTAGAGGCAGGAAGTGTTGAGGGTGAAGAATTTATACCGGTAATATCAGCATCTACACACACACACACACACACACACACAAACACACACAGAATGAATATAGCCCCCCAAATGACGTAACATTTAGATGTCGGAAAAAAAAAACTCAAGTGAAAGTGACCTGCTCTGACGTCATACTGTATATATACTTCTCATATCAAAATATGTATGTATGTATGTGTGTATGTAGGTATTTATGTACGGCCAGAAATGTTAGTAAACAGCCAACATTTTCGTACATAGGGACTGATGTGACTTGTGACAGAACAGAAACATAAAGTTGTATTATTATTATTATTATTATTATTATTATTATTATTATTATTATTATTATTATTATTATTATTAATTATTATTATGAGTTGGTTGTTCATCGTGAATAAAAGAGGAATGGGAAGAGGAGGAGGAGAATAAAGAAGGAACGAGAGGAGTTGATGAGTAAAAGAGAAAGGAGAGGAGGTTGTGAGGAAGAGAGGAAGGAGAAGAACGTGAGTATTGGAGGAAGAAGAATAAGAAGAGGAGGAAGTGAGTAAAGAAGGAAAATGAGGAGGTTAGGAGTAAAAGTGGAAGGAGAGGAGGAAGAGGAGAAGGAAGGGGGGAGGGGGGGGGGAGGTCCCTACATGTACCGTTTGAAGAGTATGTTAACGACAGGTATACTGGAATAATGACCACACCTGCAATAATACATAAAGGTGTAGGAAGGTGTTTTAATTTCACCACCACACTAAATATTTAAAACAACCGCAGAAAGAACAAAAATAAGAGGGAGGTCAGTGAACTATGGTTATGAGGCAGAGAGTTTGTAAACACCGGATTGATTTAAGATGGATTATAGCGAAAGTCAAAATATAATTTAATCCTAAAAGAGACTTAATTACTGATGACGGAAAAAAAAAACTATATATATCTGACCAGAGAAAGATTTATTCTCAAGTTAAAAATGTATTAAATATTACAGAAATTATGCTTCCCACTTCACAATAGAGGGTGGGATTATGTCTGAGAGTGGCTAATAATAATCAACACAGGTAGAAAAAGTTGTCAGGTATGATGATGAAGTGGGTTAACGAGAGTCTTTTGAAGTCCTGGTTTTATTTCACTAAAGAGTTCGTACAGTCTTTAGTTGTTGATAAAAGATTAATAATATGGGGGGAAAAAGTCAAACCACTGGGACCACAACAAAGAAATTCCCAAGACACTAGAGTAATAACAGGAATGGAATCGGGGGAAAAAGAAAGAAAGACAGAGAGAGAGAGAGAGAGAGAGAGAGAGAGAGAGAGAGAGGCCAAAAATAGTTGGAGGAGGCAGAAAAACTACGAGGAATGAGGTTTGCCAGAAATAGTCGGATGCCAAACTTTTCATTGACGAGTCTTTAAAATTTCCAGACCAATAAGTAAAGATTTACCAAAGTTACCGAGAGTTTTGAGAAAGAGAGAGAGAGAGAGAGAGAGAGAGAGAGAGAGAGAGAGAGAGAGAGAGAGAGAGAGAGAGAGAGAGAGAGATCTGAAGCTAAACGGACTCAGTAAAGCTCAGCTGGTGAGTAATAGAATTGTATTTTTCAGAGAGGTGGAGATATCTGTTAATAATAGTTTCCATTACTTGAGAGACGACTGGTGAAGGGTGTGGGGGGGTGTGTACTGAGACAAGTCACCATCACCACTCTCCCCGTGACAGCACCACACTGACGCACCACAGGTCAGCTCTGAGACTCGTCCCTATCTATCAGTCTATTTATCTGTCTGTCTGTCTGTCTGTTAACAATGTGACCTGTTACTGAGAGACAAGAGGAGACAACATTAACGAGGGAAACATGACGCCTTGCCTCGCCTCGCCTCGTTAAGGGCTTTTGAGATATCGAAGAAGACAATAACTGCCACACTCTAGCACAGCCACCTAACTACCACACTCTACCACAATAAGAAGACGGGTTAAACACTGTTATACCTGGCAGCTGGGATCTTGTAACACCCTTTGTCACCTCTGTTATGTAACACTTTTGTGATATTGCTCATAGGAGGAGTATTGGGTGCACAATAAACTAGACCCTTCAGGCGGCAAAAAATATATAATTTTATTCCCAAACTGGAAACACATACCTGTCATATACCAGTTGCCAACACACTTCAGTAACACACTCCACCACCAATACCACAAACACACCTACAATACATCACAAACACACACTAACATCTCACCTACAACACCAACACACTCTACCGACACCAACACACTCTACCGACACCAACACACTCTACCGACACCAACACACTCCTCCACCATCACCACCAACACACTCCTCCACCATCACCACCAACACACTCCGTAATTAAAACTCCCACTTCAATATCACGTATTTCTAAATAATTTTCCTCCATCCATTCATTCAATTCTCTCTGTCTTCCATGTCTCTGTTTCCATCTCTTCTTCCCTCCCACTATCCTCTCCTTTCATTCATTCATTCTTATCTTTGTCTCTCTATCTCCTTATACTTCCCTCTCTTCTCTTTATTCATCTTCCTTCGTTCAAGTTTTCCACTATCTTCGTCGCCTCCTCTTCTCATTCGTTACCCTCATTTTTCTTCTTTTATCATCCTACATTTGTCTTCCTCCTTCTTCCATCTTCTCCTTTATCTCTCTATACCTCTCTTCCCCCTCCTTCCATCCTCCCCTTTATCACTTATTCCTTCTTTCCTTTCTTCCCATTATTCACCCTTCCTTCTTCCTTCCTCTCCTTTATCTCTCTATACCTCCCTTCCTCTTTCCTTCCTTCCTCCCCTTTATCTCTCTCTACCTCTCTTCCTCCTCGTTATTCACCCTGCTCCCCTTCCCCATCCTTCACTACCAGCAGGGCTCACAG
Source organism: Homarus gammarus (assembly GCA_958450375.1). NCBI lineage: Eukaryota > Metazoa > Arthropoda > Malacostraca > Decapoda > Nephropidae > Homarus > Homarus gammarus. The sequence continues at coordinate 10,380,025 of CAUDMG010002538.1, forward strand.
AGGTTGATAGCAACAGCCTCGTGCCTTATCTGCAATTGAATCCTGACCCAGTTTGCAGGCAGAGGTCTGTGGACAGCGGAGTTATTTGGTGGTGTACCCAAGAGGTGGTGAATCTCTCTCTCTCTCTCTCTCTCTCTCTCTCTCTCTCTCTCTCTCTCTCTCTCTCTCTCTCCAGTCCTGCTTTTATCTATTCTTTTCCATCTCTTACTCTTATTCATCCCTCTCCTTCCCCTCCCCCCCCCCCCCAGCCTGCCACCCACTCACCCCTCTCCTCCGTCCACTGTCTTAATACTGGTACAAATGTCCTTGTGCATTAATACACTGAAGAGGTGATTGGTAATAAAAACAATCTAATTTGTTCTATGCCTGGAATAAACCTTTATACTACTACTACTACTACTACTACTACTACTACTACTAATAATAATAATAATAATAATAATAATAATAATATCAGTAACAACAACAACAACAATAATAATATTCAGAAGCGGGAGCAGGTGCCGTCTGAACCCAACCCAACACAACACAACACAACACTATACTGTACAGGTAACTCAAGATGGGAATGAACTAAAGTGTGTAAACATGGCGGACATATTTACTGTTATAATCTCTGGGTCAATTACGTTTTTATGGTCAAAAGTAACTGTCATAGTTTTGATAAAGGTGACACCAGGTATACAAACAGTGTACATAGACAGTTCAGGTATACAAACAGTGTACATAGACAGTTCAGGTATACAAACAGTGTACATAGACAGTTCAGGTATACAAACAGTGTACATAGACAGTTCAGATATACAAACAGTGTACATAGACAGTTCAGGTATACAAACAGTGTACATAGACAGTTCAGGTATACAAACAGTGTACATAGACAGTTCAGGTATACAAACAGTGTACATAGACAGTTCAGGTATACAAACAGTGTACATAGACAGTTCAGGTATACAAACAGTGTACATAGACAGTTCAGGTATACAAACAGTGTACATAGACAGTTCAGGTATACAAACAGTGTACATAGACAGTTCAGGTATACAAACAGTGTACATAGACAGTCCAGGTATACACACACTGTACATAGACAGTTCAGGTATACAAACAGTGTACATAGACAGTCCAGGTATACAAACAGTGCACATAGACAGTTCAGGTATACAAACAGTGTACATAGACAGTTCAGGTATACAAACAGTGTACATAGACAGTTCAGGTATACAAACAGTGTACATAGACAGTCCAGGTATACAAACAGTGTACATAGACAGTTCAGGTATACAAACAGTGTACATAGACAGTTCAGGTATACAAACAGTGTACATAGACAGTTCAGGTATACAAACAGTGTACATAGACAGTTCAGGTATACAAACAGTGTACATAGACAGTTCAGGTATACAAACAGTGTACATAGACAGTTCAGGTATACAAACAGTGTACATAGACAGTGCAGGTATACAAACAGTGTACATAGACAGTTCAGGTATACAAACAGTGTACATAGACAGTTCAGGTATACAAACAGTGTACATAGACAGTCCAGGTATACAAACAGTGTACATAGACAGTCCAGGTATACAAACAGTGTACATAGACAGTCCAGGTATACAAACAGTGTACATAGACAGTGCAGGTATACAAACAGTGTACATAGACAGTTCAGGTATACAAACAGTGTACATAGACAGTTCAGGTATACAAACAGTGTACATAGACAGTTCAGGTATACAAACAGTGTACATAGACAGTTCAGGTATACAAACAGTGTACATAGACAGTTCAGGTATACAAACAGTGTACATAGACAGTTCAGGTATACAAACAATGGTCAGCAATAAGATGATTCAGCCAAAAGCAGAAATTGAGGAAACACTATTTATTGTTCTCCGTGTGTGTGTGTGTGTGTGTGTGTGTGTGTGTGTGTGTGTATGTGTGTGTGTGTGTGTGTGTGTTAAGTAGACCCTTCACGTCAGAAAGAAGAGAGAGGTGGTCATCCCCTCCTTAGCGTAAAGTCACTTTCCCAATTGAAATGTGCGCTGCTTATCTTCTCTCTCTCTCTCTCTCTCTCTCTCACGCACACGCACACACACACACACTCACACACACACACACACACACACATACATACACACACACTAAAAATTTCTCCACAAACAATTTAATTATAACTTTTCATTTTACTACAAATCGCATAATTCTGACTATTTAATCTTTTGCGAATTCCCACAGCGTGATCAAGGTCGTACGAACCATCATCACATTATTGTTTACGTTCGAGTTTGCTGAAAACATTTACAGCTTTTGATGCTTCACAAAGTTTCCATTAAAAAAAAAAATGTAACGAGTTCTTATAATTTTGTTTTTATATTTGTAGATACGTTTCTGAACAATGAATTAAGAGTGCAGTGGAAAGTTAGTGTACTGTAGAGAGGAAATCCCCGAGACCCTCCTAGGAATGCCAGCCCCGAGACCCTCCTAGGAAAGCTGGCCTCGAGAACTCCGAGACCCAAGAGGTGAGAGGCCACAACACGTCTTCCAGGTGAGTTGTTACCTCAGTACTGTCTCACCTGAAGACTCTTACAGTAGAAGGCTACAACCACTGCCACTGACCCCCATCTGTTCAGGCTGAGGTGTGGTTACTGTTTCCTGCCTCAGTGAACCGATTGTGGTAAGTGGCTGCCTTGTACACACACACACACACACACACACACACACACACACACACACACACACACACACACACACACACACAAAATGACCCAATCTGCTGAAAAATCCAATAGAATAAAACCATTATTTAAAGAAGTATATTGATATTAAAATTCGTTATATCGAGGGTCCGTTATGTGAAACCTCCAGATAACGGATTATATGGAAAGAGAAGTCCGTTATATGGAGGTTTCACTGGAAGGCGATCACAGGATACAGAGAAAGACGTCTGTACTCTCTCTCTGATCAGTGCTGGGGGAGAGGGGAGAGGGGAGAGAGGGGAGAGGAGGAGAGGGGGGGAGGGGGGAGAGGAGGAGAGGGGGGAAATATAGACAGACAGACAGAGACATATAGACAGACACTCATGAGACCAAATCAATAATCCTGAACCCGTCTCCTCCCCCTCCTGCTCCACCAGAGGAAGCCATTAAAATACCCAGACAACACGTAAACAAAGAAAGGAAAATAAACAATAAACAAAGAAAGAATTAGAAGACAAAAGACGAATAAAGAAGAAAACAAAGACAATGAAACAAAAAATATTCAAAACACCAAAAAAAAAAAATAAATAAATAAAACGAAACAAAGTGAAAAACAACAAGACAATATAACATTAATAACGTGTACTGTACCTGTTCTCGAGACTGTTCCTCAATTACCATCTTGACCTCTAGGGACTGACGGGTCTCTAAGAAGGCTCTCCGGTGCTTCTTGTCGGCGAAGAAGTACGACATGAGACCAAGTAACGTAGCGGCCGACACCAGCAGGAAGTTTGCCACCACCTGTAAATGTAAAAAAAAAAACACAGACAATTAACTTATGCAGGTAAATTGATTAACTTTAGGCCATAAAAATAGTTATCCTTATATAAATATTTCTTATCTATAAATTAAACTTTTTTTTCTAATGAATAAAAAAAAAGTTATTATATAGTTTTCCTTCTAATATCTCATAAATATTTTTTTCTCTATTATAACATACAGGTTTATGGTGTGATTGTGTATGATTTACTATATGGATCGATACTGTCAGGAATATAATGGTTTAGTCATAAAAAAAATGATAAACTATAGCAAAGATTGTGATTCACGTCTCACCACAACCTGTGCCCACGAAATATTAAGTTGTGGGGAAATAATATACTAGTATGTTTAGGTGTTGTGTCTTGAGAACTTCTTGTCCATATCAGCTATAGCAAGAACATATTTATATCTTATTGTAATGATTCTATAACGTGGGGAACAAACTATTAACATCTACAAGAGCTGTCAATAAGTTTTACACAACCATAATTGTTTTTATTCTAAATATATCGTCCCCAGATATCATTTGTTTTTCACACTCACTACGTCACACACACACACACACACACACACACACACACACACACACACTAACAGCTAAGGGCACAAAATTTTTCATCAAAGGTGAGAACAGCAAGAACATTTAACCCTAAACAATTAAAAAAAGTGAAGGAAGTTGGAGCGTGGCGAAGGACCAGAGGTGAGGGAAGGAGGGAGGGAGAGAGGCCACTGTGTGACTCAGACCTCACACTGATTAATGTCTGGAGGCCACAACATGAAGGAGACCGCCAGGAAGGAAACTAAGTCATTACAACACATGTGAGGCCCTACTTCCCCACCACCGCCTGCTATACTATCCTACCACACCATCTACCTTCACCCCAAGGGTTTTCTAATCTCTTCTTGTTAATAATAAAGTTCTATGTAAAATATAATCAAAATACTAGTCCTAAAATGATAGTAGAATAAGCATAAATTTTCATAAACGCGTGTATTGTATATCGACTACAAGATCAAAATACTACATCTCTCTCCCGGGAAACGTAAGATAGAGCAACAAGAGTCAGGGACAGCCATGGTTGAAGCCGTCACACACTTGCCGGGTGTTGACAGGTGACCGCTGGCCAGAATACACAAGTGGGGGGTAAAATATTGTGGAAAGCCAAACTGGTGCTGTTGTTATGTCATCGTTAAAGTTGACCACACTGTTCTGGTTGCTAGAGTAACCGTGAAGCTCGCCGGTACAGTACCATCCTAACACTCCAGGTACAGTACATCTGGCTACTAAGGTACAGTACTTGAATGAGGCTATGCGACTCCAATTAAATAAATGTTGGTAATCACTTGGTGACTGGAAGTATGTTATAAGAGCTTGGTGACGACTTGGTGACCAGAGGTATGTTGGTGACCTCTACAAAGTGCTAACGTAATGATAATTGCCTGTCTACTAGTTCCAGGTTGTCTCTTGGTGAAACTACCCTGTTGGTGCTTAGTGATTTTCCCATAGCTAATAATATCTAAGTGTTGTTAGTTTAGTGTTGTAACCGATCATCTCTAGTGGCTTATGGTGATCAGAGACTGGTGAACTAATGGTGCTGGGTGCTCAATGTTCTGGAAACTGGTGCTGTAAACCTTGGAGTGCCTGGTGGTGTAAAAATTGAAGTGCCATAGAAGGAGTCAAGTCCACCACTCACCCCCCCCCCCCCACACACACACACTGCTCTGTTTATTTCGACCTATTCTCAACCATAATGTCAAAGGCTGATGAGCTGGTGAATATCAGATTCAGATTTGCCCCCGAGGGGGCTAGTTTATTGGGCACCCCCTTACATCCTGTGCAAGGTGAAGCGCAGAAGCGTTTACAGCGCCCAACAGGGAAGTATGAAAAGTTCATACTTGCCTTTATGACTCGTACATTAAGGGCGTAAAAGCCTGAAGGGTCATATGTTCTGTCAAGTTACATAAAGTGAGAGAATGATGAGTGTGTGGGGGGAAAGTTCCCGGTACATTTTATCTGTTTATGGCAAAGAGTGGCAGGTCCCTAATAATGTCAAATGCCAGGCCTGTGACTAGGAAGAGGGATATCTGGTCTGGGAGGGAAGAGGTGTTGGTAACGGCTGGGGACCTATAGGAGGAGGTCATAGGGCAAGTGAGGATGTAGTGAGAGAGGGTGCTGGTGAATATGTGTGGGGCATTTGGGCAGAGAATAGTGTGTACACAGTTGGACATTTGAAAAACACACACACACACACACACACACACACACACACACACACACACACACACACACCTCTGCTCAACTGACATTACTCCACCTTCTCAATTTCAGACTAATCAGTTATTATGAGATACCAAGGCTGTGAGTCATCCCCTCCCACGCCAATGAGATGTCGCGCGTTTGTGTGTGTATGTGTGTGTGTGTGTGTGTGTGTGTGTGTGTGTGTGTGTGTGTCATGATCGATATACATTTTAACAATTGGATCCATCTACAGTAAATAACGTATAACAGATCACATCCTTCAAGTATAGATTAATGTCGTAAATCCCTTCAGAAATCGTAACTTCAAAAACATTTATGTAGAGTGAAAATAAGACAAAACAGTAAAATTATCTCCTTCACTGAGAGAGAGAGAGAGAGAGAGAGAGAGAGAGAGAGAGAGAGAGAGAGAGAGAGAGATCACAGAGAGAGAGAAAGAGAGAGAGAATTTATAATTTATAATGCATACATACATACATACATACATACATACATACATACATAGAGTGACAGGCCTTTACGAACACGGACGATACACGTTAAGGCAAGAAGGGAGGAGACACCAATTAACACAACACCACAACAAACACTACCTCAGCTAAACACCGTCAACACAAAGCTCATCACCAACACTACAACACCAATACGACCTGAATGGAGTCACTAATACACTTAGGTCAATATAATGAGTCTTTAAAACGTATAATTTGCTCCTATAATATATATATATACATAGTCGTTGTAAAGACCTAACCTAACCTAACCTAACCTAACCTAACCTATATTGTACATAGTTACGGTGATACTTGACACTTTAATAAATGCAATAGCGTCAGAATACAGAGGTAGAAAACAACAACATTCCCACTAACAACAACAACAACAATCCTCTGTACGTGTTCTTCGTTGGTATTACACGTGTACAAAACCACAAAGGCAACAGCAACAACACTTCCGTTATTTCATTGGCTAAATTACCGTAATAGATGTACGTAATCTCGTTAGTGCAATGGCCTGATTATCAATGCAAGTCAGTGAACGGAAATTTACACTAGAATAAACATTATTCTAATTAGCAGAGTGAAGGAGGTGGGTTGGGGAGGGGGGGGGGTTAGGAGTGGGGGTGGGGGGGTAGGAGGAGGGTTGGGGGAGGGGGTAGGAGGAGAGTGGGGGGTAGGAGGAGGGTAGATTTGCCTAGTCAACCTACAGAGAAATATAACAATTAACGAGTAATATTGCTCACTAATACATCATAAAACTACCGTATAACATATCAAAGATGGAAGGCAATATTTATGAATACGGATAAATACTACACGTGTAAACATTACTAATTTAAACACACACGGAGGAATTACCTTTAGTTTCAATCTGGAGAATTCATATGAAGGTTTAACACGAGGTGAACAACACAACCAGGTGAGAAAATGGGACCTCCAGAAGCCCTTAGAGACTCGTATGATTCGTATGATTTATCTCCTCGTATGACTCGTCTCCTCTCTAACTACAACGAGGTAAAACAGCTTATTGTGTTAGAGGTCTTTAAGTGCGCCTTCAACGTCATTAGGGTGTTAAAAGCTTGAGAGGCCCTTACGTTAATGGACTAGACAGATGTGTTGTTCAATCACCATTACGACGACGGAGGTAATTAATGAAGTGTTTTTTTTTTGGAGATCTTAGGTTCACTGTTATGTTACTGTTACTTAATGTTGTTCTGGGATTAGTTTGTTACTGTTACTTAATGTTGTTATTGGATTAGTTTGTTACTGTTACTTAATGTTGTTCTGGGATTAGTTTGTTACTGTTACTTAATGTTGTTCTGGGACTAGTTTGTTACTGTTACTTTATGTTGTTCTGGTGCTAGTTTGTTACTGTTACTTAACGTTGTTTCTTTACCAGAGTACTACCTTGAGCTAAGTCCGTCTCCGTGTTAAACAGTGTTGGTGTGACTGGCTGGTGTTGACGGAGCGTGAGGTAAACGTGACGAAAGGGGAGGCTAGGTTAGAGTGAAGTGGAGGCTAGGTTAGAGTGAAGTGGAGGCTAGGTTAGAGTGAAGTGCTCGCTGAGTCAAGCTCCCGAATTCAGGGCTGTCGGAATTTCTGACTCTTGTTTATCGAACACGCTGATTGGTTCAAATCCGGTACTTCGTCTGCTAATCGGTAAATTGATGACGTAGTTGGTAAGCCGTGACGTCACTGCTCCTACAGTCGGTAAATTGCCGACTTCAGGAAATATGCTTTTTCATGGCTATAATACCATATAGAATACCAATCAGCGTGTTCGGTAAACAAGATTCGGAAATTCCGACAGCCCTGCTCCCGATTCCGAGTGTCAGTACAAATTCGACATCAAAGTAACTACCTGCTTGATGTAGTGGTTTGAAGTTAGGTTTGGGTCTCCAGTAGTCATTGGTGAGGCCCCAGTGTACTGAAGGAGGGGCTTGCGAGCCTCGAGTACTATCGTATTATGTTTGTTAAACCTCAGTATCGTAACTTATTTATGGCAACTCTGTATATCCAATCATTCATGTAGAAATTATATTACAAACTATATATGTATGACGTCATAACCTAACCTAACCTAATTAAGGGAGTTTATTTACGGTTTTATAGTAAACAGTTTTAAATTAATCACACAAATCTCCATTACAAAAAAATATGAATCCCTCTTTGTCAAAAACATCAGTTGCGTTTTACGGTTTAATAGGACGATTATCCTTATATATATTTGATGGATCGGATGTGAAATGTATATGTATAAATATGTGTGTGATATATTTATCTATATATTATGTATGTGAAATATGTTATAGATTTCCTTTCTGTTAAGCTCCTCTGAAGGATAAATAAGAGAACCAAGGCGGTAGAAAAACTTATTATTATTATTATTATTATTATTATTATTATTATTATTATTATTATTATTATATTATTATTATTATATTATTATTATTATTATTATTATTATTATTATTATTATTATTATTATCATTATTATTATTATTATTAATTTATTATTATTATTATTATTATTATTATTATTATTATTATTATTATTATTATTATTATTAAGCCATTTTAAGAAAATTAAATGTAGACGACCAGTGTTGTAATGAAGGAGAGCCATCAGTCCTCAGGTCAGAGGTCACACACAACGGTATTATTGTTCCCCTGAATACAAGTGACCATAAAAGACCAGTAGCAACAATTACAAAGATATTAAATAAATCACAGCTGCATTACATAATATAATACATATAAATAACAGAGAAAATATAGAAAATAAACAAAGGGAATCCAACACCTCACAAACAACACTGAGAGACTTAAAAGACGAAGAAATAAAATATGATAATTGTAGGTTAAAGGTGAAAACATGAGGACATTACTGAGAGACACAACACAACACAACACAGCAACACAACACAATACAATACAACAACACAACATAACACACCACAGCAACACAACACAACACACCACACCACCACAACACACCACCACCACAACACACCACCACCACAACATCCCACCACACCACAACACACCACACCACAACACACCACCACACCACCACCACCACAACACACCACCAACACACCACCACCACAACACACCACCACGCCAATACCTACATTAATTAGTGATCAAGTTGCCTAGAAAGAGAGACACGTCTTGATTAAGGTCACATTTTTCCGATATTTCTTCATGGTGGCGAAGCTGAGCTGACAGTCTCTCTCTCTCTCTCTCTCTCTCCTGTCTTCACTACCTGCCCTCCTTCATGCCATATACTGTGAGTGTCTCGAATGTTATGTGAATGTTGAAAGTGTTAAGAGTGAATGTTGCAAATGTTAGAGCCAGTGTTGCAAGCATTAGACAGTGTTGCAAGTGGAATAATTTTTCCCCTCTTTCTGTCCGACCTCAGTGCATTTGTACTTTAAAGGAGGATAATTACCAGGAAACAAGGGGGGGGGGGGAGGAAATATTTACACGTGGCAGGGAAAAGTGTTTAGTAATTTAGCCACAGGTAATAATAGGTCAGGTGTTCAAAGTATGCAAAGAGGTAAGTAACAAGTGATTGTATGTATGTATGTATGTATGTATGTATGTATGTATGTTACAAGGCATCCGTGATCAACAAAGAGTATTCGAAGACTAAATCGTTTTAGTATAAGAAACATCAGTGAGTCAAATAATACGGACGCGGTACAGCAGAGGTGACAAGATTACAGCAGAGGTTACAAGGAGATATTGGAGTGTGGAGTTATTAAATAATTCAGATATCGGGTGGAGGAGAGGCGGGAGGGGGGAAGCACGGAGGAGAGGGGGGAGAGGGAGAGGGGAGGAGGGGGAGAGGGGAGGAGGGGGAGAGGGGAGAAGGAGGGGGGTAACCGATATAATCTTCCAGGGACGTTTTCTAATATATCCAAATAACTGTGTAGTTTTAAATAGCTGAAGGTTGTTTGTTGATGTTATTGTTGTTGTTAATGCTGCAGGTGGTGGTGGTGGTGGTGGTGGTGGGGGGTGGTGGTGGCGGTGGTGGTGGTGGTTGTGGCGGCGGTGGTGGTGGTGGTGGTGGCGGTGGTGGTGGTGGTGGTGGCGGCGGTGGTGGTGGTGGTGGTGGTGGCGGTGGTGGTAAATTATGTTGCTGTTGTTATTGTTGACGTTAATGTTGGATATGTTGTTGATGCTGATGTTGTTGTTGTTGTTATTGTTAATGTTGCTGTTGTTGTAGACGTTGTGATGGGTAAACACGCCAGAGTTCTGGTTATCGGTTATCGAAGTGGCAGGCAGGCAGGTCCTCCCTCGTTCAAGGCTGCTCCAGAGGGTATCCCAACTGACAACAAGCTCACGAGAAAGAATTTAGTATTCTAAGAGGCTGGAGGAGGGGGGAGGGGGGTGAGGGGAGGCGATGGGGAAGGGGTGAGGGGTAGGGGGAGGAGAGGGCGGAGAGGGGTAGGGGGAGGGGAGGGCGGAGAGGGGTAGGGGGAGGGGAGGGCGGTGGGGGTTCTTCTCACGTCGTCACATAACGATGTCTGAAGATTGGAAGACATCTGGAGAAACTCTGAAGTGATTTTCAATTCGATTCGAGGAAGAACATACTGCAGGAGGCAAAGAGGGAGCTGGGAATGCACTCCCTCCCATCTGCTACAGGAACATCCCGATGCCACAGACTGTCTCCTGCGTCCAGTGGAGTGACCTTACACATCAGAGTCACTCGTTCCTTTTACTATCGAGTGTTTTTTTTTTCTAGGTAAAAGAGTAAAACATCCTGAAAAATCTTCCACTCGACACTGTAAAATCTCAAGATTCCGATGCTTGGTGATAAGAGAGATTTTTGTTGGTCGTATATGTAGTGATCAAGACTCCGTAGACCAGACTCATGGTCCTTAATATATGAGAAGTCATAAAAGATTCTGGGACTTATAACGTCTCACAATGGCACTCCACGGGAATTTTTTTTAAGACCGTTTGATTTAAATAGACAATGAGCATGACTGCCCGTTAGGGACAGTGTGGATACAGCACACAGTGTACTGAGCCCTCGCTCGGTACACAAGGAGGCAGCATGGCCGGTACTGCTCTCGACTGCCTTCACAAACTTATGTACTCATTTACAGCTGGGTGAACTGAGAGTGCCTGGAGATCGAACTACCGACCCCTGGAACAGTAAGGGAGCGCTGTATCCACTTGACCACCGCCCTCCGTTTTCAGAGTAGGAGGCTTTTTTAATTCACTTTTTAATTGGTAAATAGTGCAGGAGAAAACGAGAAAATGCGTTTAAATGTTATCACCAAATGTCCCCTTGTCAAAACATATCAAAATATTTATACGACAAAAACAGAGTAAAAATAGTCCAGTCGTGAGCTTAGTGAGCAGGACGGCATGTGTGGTAAGGCTCCAGCACAAGACAATACGTTTATGTCCGGGTACTGGTGCTGTCATCCTCTAGCTCTAAGAGAAGGGTTTCAGGCATTATAACAATGCCTTAAGTACCGTAAATATGTCTTGTGGATAATACATGCTACAAACAGTATAGATCCTACAGTATACGGGGTGATCAAGAGTGATTAGTGTAAGAGCGAAGAGTCAGTGAAGTGTTCCAAGAATCAAGAAGGTGGCGGGCGTCCAGGAGACAATGAGAGCTTCTCGGAATGTAAGGAATAGTTCATTCTGTACAGTAATGATCTAAACGTCAAGGTCAGACATCGACACGATATTCCAATAGGATCTGGAGCTTCTAAGGCCTACGGTGTGTGGGTTATACCGCCGTAAAAGAAACAGTTCGGTCAAATCGCTGGGTATTGAAGGTTTAAGGAATCCGACAACTGGATGTATATACAGGCATCAGCAGCTGGCGTGAAGGGGGAGGAGAAGGTGGAGAAACAAAGAAGTGTGTCTTCCTGTTAAAAGAGATGCGATAAGAACTCCAAATTTCAAAAGGAAATCTCGGCTCAGATTTTCACCACGTACTCAATAGTCCCAAGGGAGAGATGCTGTGGGTGTTGTGAAGGTCAATGGAATATAAGAGGAAAAACAGACTCAATCAAACGCTAAAATAGGATCCGGGCGGCAGGAACTGATGCTAAGAAGATTAAAAGAGATCAAAGTAAAGCTTAGTCCACACGTCAAAACAAAATCTAGTCAGAGCCTCATATGACACATTTATTTTTCATCAACAATTCATAAACACCTCCGGGCAGTTAGGAATATTTTAGTGTAACAAGTGGATGGTAAGCGTCACTTCCCCACTAAGTTTTGCTTTAGGTGTTGAGTCTCACTGGCCTACAACATTTTTTTGATGGTGACTTATGAACTTTTTACCACTATGTACTGTACCAACCAACCCAGAACTGAACCAATAATATCCAAGACTACCGAACAAAAAGACGAATTTCAACCAAACCAAATTCAGACCAAACTTTACTTCGTTGAGTTTACTAAATTATATCTGAAAGCTTTGTATACAACTTTAAATTAGTTGTGAATAAAAAACGGCTTTAGCAAATTGTCTCAAACTCACTGATGATGTTGTGTCTTGTTGTCTGGCCTCACCTTAACCAAACCTTAACAACTGAACACCTGTTAATATGATGGTAACCACAGTTTTCCGTACCAATGCCAAGGTTAACGTAGACACTAATGACGGAGGAAGGTACAGGTGGACTCCTCCCTCAGTCCAAGACGGCTCTAAACACTCATTAATATAGGAATAACTAATCTACTGAATATGAATGAGTAACGAATAAGCTAGTGTGTGTGTGTGCGTGTGTGTGTGTGTGAGCGTGTGTGCGTGTGTGTGTGTGGAGGGAGGGAAGGTGGGGGCAGGTTCTCGGAAACACTCGTCCTTCACCTATAATCAAGATAAACTTCTATAATATTACCATAATTAGTCCACCACCACCCCCCACCATCACCTATCACACTAACCTACTCTCCTTCTTCTCTCTCTCTCTCCTTCTTCTCTCTCTCTCCTTCTCTCACTCTCTCCTTCCTTCTCTCTCTCTCTCCTTCTCTCTCTCTCCTTCTTCTCTCTCTCTCCTTCTCTCACCCTCTCTCCTTCTCTCACTCTCTCTAACGTTTCCATCTCACCTACCCCTCACCGACGCTCCTTTACCTTAGTCAGCAGCGGTGAGGAGGCGGCCAGGAACTGAGATAACTTGCATCTCATTAATCACAAGGACCAGACTAACTCGGCTCCAGATTCACAGTAATTCTCAGAGTAATATTTTCCCCCATAAGTCATAGCGAGAATAATAACCATAAGTAATTTATTTTCACGTTAAACGACAGGGTTGACTACTAAGATGGTAAGATGGCGTCGGAATTACACTGAGACTTGACTATAATAAGGCGAGGATTCCTATGTCTATTTTAATGTGACATGACTCATATACTTTTAAAAATATGAACCTTGAGCGTGTCTGACCCACCTTTGACCTCTTGACCAATATCACTGAGTTTGACCTTTGACCTAACATCACTGAGTTTGACCTTCGACCTAATATCACTAAGCTCCACCTTCGACCTCACATCACTGAGTTTGTTCTATAACCTTTGGACCTAATACCATTGAGTTTGACCTTTGACCTAACATCAGAGTTTGACCTTTGACCAACTGGCCTGAACTGGTATATAAATCAACCGTGGAAATTATTTTTTGTGTGTGTACCGGCCGTACATAGGAATTAACGCTAACTAACCTCCCAATCCCTTCGTTACTGCCAAGGTCGTTACGATAGCTTTGTGGAATTAGTACACAAACTATTGCTATATTGTAGAAGTATTAACCGCATATAAAACGGAGCCATTAAACTGGGATGGAGGTCACATATGCCACTCTGAGGATAACTATTAATTAAGTCGTTCAGCGATGTTAATGGTGAACTTATAAGTCCCAATATACGAGTAAAATGCGTGACACATGACCCTTATAGGAGAACAGATTATTCTTAGGTCAAATTAAGTCATATTTCGATTTCCAATAGTTAATTATCTTTTAGGTCACACACACACACACACACACACACACACACACACACACACACACACAGGAAAAACATACATTCAACTTCAATAACATACAACACCACCATTTTAAAACAAAGCCTCATACATATAAATAAACAGACGTACCTAATATCCGTATATGCTATTTGTGTGAGTAATTTTAAATATTTATAAATTTTGAAGTAATCCGGCCTAAAATCTAGCGCGTTGTGTATATAATTTAGTCGGACGGTGTATCGCATTTCCGGAGGGGGAGAAAAAAATAACCCGTGGAGTCAAATAACAGTCACGTTTTTTTTTTTTTTCCCTTAACTGTGTAAAATGACGCTAACACTTGAGGCGCGCACTGTGGATGTTCATTATAGGAGAGAGAGAGAGAGAGAGAGAGAGAGAGAGAGAGAGAGAGAGATTGATGCTGCAGTAAATATATCCTGAAAATAACTTAACCTTTACCATTAACGAATTACCACACAAGCATTAGGTAGGAGTTAAAGAGCTCTGGTCGGGTTCTATTATACACAGTGTCCCAGAAGTCTCGCTCAATACGCTTTTAACATTATGTCAACAAGTGTTTAACCCGAATCCTGGAAAAGAAATTGTTACGTTGACGAAATACAATCACTGATAAACGCTTCCTGGCTGATTGTAGTGATGAGAAACTAATGTTCTTTAACAGGGATACAATTAATTTATTTTTTCTTCAAATATTAAGGGTTCTAGTTTATGTGAGATCCAAGCCATGACTGTTCATCAAAATCAGATGTAAGGAGACGTGCCAGATGCGAGAAGCCTGAGGTCTAATATTTTCACTCAGCAAACTTTTACACAAGTCACGAATTTTGATGACCTGGTAGATGTATTCGTCGAAGTTCCTTTAACAAAATCGATGTTATTTTTGATGAGTTTACAGACATCAGTCATGTCTGGTACAGTCGGCTAAATAAGTTCACAGACTCAACTAATATAGGGTGAAGGGAAAGATCTGGTAACGGTGTAAAGTCTTCGCTTCCAAACGCTCGATAAACTAGTAGAACTGTACTACTTCTCACTCAACGAGGCCTCTCCTACCCATCCTCGTCTCCCTATTACCAGATCGGTTGCCTTATACTTGCTGGTCTCTGTAAGGGAAGACAGGTGCGTACTTGTACCAGGTCCCACACCTGGAGGATGTTGTTGTCTGAGCACTTGACTCGACTTGTTGGTGCTTCTGGTCGCTGATGTTCTCAAAATAAAGTGTAGAGACACGTGGGTAAATGAAAACACATCCAGATATTGCAATATATTCCTGGGTGTGAAATCAGGCAGAAGCTCTTCACGAAACTGTCTTTGAAGTATTCCTTCCTTTTCGTGTCATAAAAATGTTCAACACAGACAATCACCTCCTAAGACCTTAGGGAAAGGGAACTGACACACTAAACAAAGAGCAGTTTGTGTGCAAATTATGTAGTGTAGCAGAAGTAAGAAGCTGTGACAATGACCCGCCTTAAACTGTTTTGGAAATGCAAATCGTCAGAAGATCTGCCTCCCCCGCTGAGGCGGTACAACTTCAGCTTCACCGAAAGCATTATTAAAGCTTGGTATGGAACCTGGCTGGCCTCCAGCCCACACCACTCCTGCCCTCACCAGGAGTCGAAAACAAATTACGGACAGTTGTCTCTATATAAAACTTATATCACTTTCTATATATCCTAAATCATATTAGGTTAGGTTAAGTTAGGTTAGGTTAGGTTAGGTTAGGTTACCAATGAACAGAGGGATGTTGCCTACACTCTATTGAAAATAACTTCTCATAATTAAACATTCAATAAACCTTATAATCTGTAGTCTTCTTTATATTTTAATTCAACCTTTTTAAACCATCGTCCTCGCTATCATTTGTTGATGAAATAACCATAATTATTGTCTGACACTGCCCGACTGTCTATGGTTGATCTGGGGGAAGGATGTTAACTGAGTAAGGTAGGAAGCCCAATGTCATTCCTCACTATGAGATACTGAGGAGATGGAAACAAGTTAGGAATGAGTTATAGAAGGTAGAGGTTACTATACTTCACTCTGGCATGTATGTATGTATGTATGTACTGTATGTATGTATGTATGTATGTATGTATGTATGTATGTATCTTTATACTGAATATTGTGCCCAGTAAAATATAGAGTAACATAACACTATATCAGCCCTATACCATATATCCCATCAGGTTACTATAATACACCTTCCTATATGGGGTAATTTACTCCTAGAGGTAAAACATAATGAATCTTGGTGAGGTGTGAGGTGTTGTGAAGTGAGGTGAGGTGGTGTGTGTGAGGTGAGGCTGGAGGTGAGGTGGGAGAACCTTATGAGGCGGGACACACTGTAAGCCTCAGGTGAGATAAGATGAAGTGGGAATTACCGGATGATGGCAGGTCATGAGTGTGGGCCGGGGGGAGGGGGAGGAACAGGTCGTGAGTGTGGGCCGGGGGGTAGGAACAAGTCGTGAGTGTGGGCCGAGGGGAGGAACAGGTCGTGAGTGTGGGCCGGGGGGTAGGAACAGGTCGTGAGTGTGGGCCGGGGGGTAGGAACAGGTCGTGAGTGTGGGCCGGGGGGTAGGAACAGGTCGTGAGTGTGGGCCGGGGGGTAGGAACAGGTCGTGAGTGTGGGCCGGGGGGTAGGAACAGGTCGTGAGTGTGGGACGGGGGGTAGGAACAGGTCGTGAGTGTGGGCCGGGGGGGTAGGAACAGGTCGTGAGTGTGGGCCGGGGGGTAGGAACAGGTCGTGAGTGTGGCCCGGGGGGTAGGAACAGGTCGTGAGTGTGGGCCGGGGGGTAGGAACAGGTCGTGAGTGTGGGCCGGGGGGGGGGGAGGAACAGGTCGTGAGTGTGGGCCGGGGGGTAGGAACAGGTCGTGAGTAAGGGGTAGGGGAGGAGGGGAAGGGAAGGGTACGTGTAAGATATGTGTCAGGTGAGGAGATGAGGAACAACTTAAACTGCAGCCGTTCATTACACTTGATGAGGACCTATGACGCATATATGTGGCAGATGAGATAGGCAGACGAGTTGAAGGAAGGTGGGTGAACGTAACAGGACACACCACTCCGAGAGATGTGGTAGACTGTGGATCAGGTGGTCATAGTGGCCACACCAACA
This sequence comes from Homarus gammarus, assembly GCA_958450375.1. NCBI lineage: Eukaryota > Metazoa > Arthropoda > Malacostraca > Decapoda > Nephropidae > Homarus > Homarus gammarus. The sequence continues at coordinate 10,397,438 of CAUDMG010002538.1, forward strand.
ATGCTTCATGAAAAGAATATGACCCTCGTACACAATGACAGGTGAGGGAACTCTTGGGAAAACCTCTGTGTACCTCAAAGAGTAACAGGTGCTGTGACTGACAAGACACAAAGCTACTGGTTCTCTTCCCACCAGTGAATGTACAATATTGTCTCACGAAGGCAGCGAACTGTCCACGCCATCACTTGTTCAATATAAGCCTATTCTCACTCCGTCACGCCCTGGTCTCTTTAGTTCACCCTGACTAGCCAACAAAACACTCACAACCAACGCAGCTGGTGATATATTTCTTCACACCTTTCTTAACTACCAGTGACCTACAGTATTCTTCACAACCTCATCCTCTTGTTCTATATAGTATTTAGTCCCGCTCATACTACAACTGTTGGAAATAATTGCATTAAATATAGTCACCAAGAACTATGCTTTATCGATCAGTAAGAAAATACTTGTATGTGATGTGTAGTGTGTAACTGTGTCTTAATGTGTAGTAATTTATGTATTTCTTGATCTATAACCAAACTTTAGGAAAAAATTATTGGTTGATTTATGGTATTTTATTTGTGTGTGTGTGTGTGTGTGTGTGTGTGTGTGTGTGTAAATGCTTCCCTTCTAAAGTTTCCAAATATACAATTGAAGTGACTAGTGACCTTAATAGTTACTCAGAGGAGCCACTTAACCCCCCCCCCTTCCCCTACCCTTCCCTCTTCCCTCCCCTCCCTCTCCCTCGTGTCGTCGTGCCATAAAATGTAAGGTGATACTCAAGAGGCTCCTGAATCACTTGACGTAACAACCATGCGATCAGTATACCAACACACTCCACTCCACTCCACTCCCACCAATAAACTATAGATGGGGGGGGGGTAAATTATCTCTCAACAACCTATCATCGTTACTGTCAGCATGTAAGGTTGGGGGAATAAGCCTGTTAATAAAAATTTTCCCTCTCATGTTTACTAAAACTTAGAATTCCCCCAAAAAGCAAAAAAAAAAAAAAAATAAATCGAAAAACAAAATGTCATATACTTAGAAATATCTTTAAAAATGCTATCAAAACTATTTAAACTACAAAAACACAGAAAATACTCAAAATACCTCAACTTTACACACCATTATTAGTAATTTGAGTGACAGGTAACACATACCGGAACTGACGTCACACAGTCCTCACTTCACCTGTCATGAATAATAACAACAATAAGAAGACGATTTAAGACTTCAGAATATTTTTTCCTTGAGCCTAATGTATAGTTTTGCTGCATAAACATTTTCTTTTATCTGACGGGGCGAAATTCCGTTGAAAATTGGCACAGTCTGGTTGGGTTTTATGACGTCCTATTTGTGAGATGGACTGTAAGACGGACGGTTACACAGACGGAGAAACGGAAGGGGAGACGGGTGTCGAGACAGACAGTGGGAGTGACAGGCTCGTACTGTAGAAGCACAAATATCAGATTATGAAGCATCAGTGCCTACCTGCCAGACACACAAGAGACAGGTATCCACACATCCAGGTTAATTACAACAACAGAAACAGCGGTGTGGCGTAGCTGATGTGGTTAATAAGACGCAGTTCACATACAGAGACTCACATATTAACCTGACTAGAAGTGTGGAAATTATTATGGTCAATGAGTAAAAAAATTCCACTTAGTACAATCCACTTTTCGATGTGTTTGTTTTTGTTTGCTTACTTTGTTTGTTTACTTTGTTTGTTAAAGTTCACTTGTGTCCAGGTTTTGTTGTTGTCTTTATAAAAAAAACCTCGTTAAAGAGAAGTATTCAGTAAGTTCTTTTCTGATGGTCATTATGAAGGAATAAGGGAATCTTGACCTTGTTTTGGAGACGTGTAAGGGTCAAGGGTGATAAAGATGTAGTGTTTGGTACCTTTGTGTGTCGTAATGAGAGACGCTAAATGGAATATGCAAGGCTTCAAGGTAACAACTCGACCTCGTTCACACAATCGTTCGCGTTTATGAGGTAAATGATTGTTAAATAGTATGGTGGAAGACTTGGACTAACCTGGTGGTGTCTAATTAATACAAGTGGGGAGGGAGGCAGGTGAACCGAAATAGAGTCAGAGGAAAAAATGTCACAGAAAAACAGCCACAATTTGAGATAGGAAAAAAGTCACAGGTTAGGTTAGGTTCTGTGATTTTTTCTGAGATATTTTTTCCTGTATTTTTTCCCGATACTTCTTTCCTGGATTCGCGAGGCCACTTAGAGAGCAAACATCACACAAGTCAGTATCTTAAACCTTCCTTCTAAGTCAAGATGGCCAGATCATAACTCCCTCCTCCATGTTCCCACTAAGTTACCGACGTGACATGACATAGTTGGTGCCTATAACTACACTGACACTCTACCGTAGAACAGCGTAACGTCCCAACATAAGAGAAAATAAACTGTGTGATAATAATAATAATAATAATAATAATAATAATAATAATAATAATAATAATAATAATATAACTAAAATGTAATTCAACAGTTCACTATACTATCATCATTGGAGGTCATGTAATAAACTACTTAACAGGTTCACTACACACAACAGGGTCAAATACAAACCCCGAATGAGCTACTTAGTATGTTACCTGAGGGGTTGAATTATTAAAGGAATTTTTAAATCAAAGGAAATAATTGTGTTTCACGAGAGTTATGTTATGTTAGGTTAGGTTAGGTTAGGTTAGGTTAGGTTAGGTTAGGTTAAGTTATTAATTGATTTAAGGAAGAATCTGGAGCACTAGAGGAAATTATAAAGTGAAGTAATGTGTGTGGTTAAATAGCTCTCGTTTACTATAGTTATGAACAGCCTTAATTATGAAGTAGATAAGACAATTAAGATTTAACTAATTTATAAAGCTATTTAATCTCTCTCTCTCTCTCTCTCTCTCTCTCTCTCTCTCTCTCTCTCTCTCTCTCTCTCTTTTCTATATATCTTTTTACCATTACAATCACTTTAGCCGCTACCACCATTAATCTGGCCACCACCACTATTAATCTGGCCACCACCACCATTAATCTGGCCACCACCACCATTAATCTGGCCACCACCACCATTAATCTGGCCACCACCACCACCATTAATCTGGCCACCACCACCATTAATCTGGCCACCACCACCAATAATCTAACCACCAACACCATTAATCTGGCCACCACCACCATTAATCTGGCCACCACCACCACCATTAATCTGGCCACCACCACCATTAATCTGGCCACCACCACCACCATTAATCTGGCCATCACCACCATTAATCTGGCCACCACTACCCTTAATCTGGCCCATACAACCACCACTACTATTAAATGGCCACCACCACTATTAATCTGGCCATCACCACCAATAATCTAACCACCAACACCATTAATCTGTCCCTCACCACCATTAATCTGTCCCTCACCACCATTAATCTGGCCACAAAAAAACATCGCATCAAAAAATATCAAGTAATCTAAACTTTACATCATCATGGAGAGAATAATCTTTGAGTCTGGCGGCAGCTTATCAACTACGTAACAGCTGATCCTTACAAACACACAGACAGACAATAAATTAATATATTCAGTATTTTCGTTGTTTTGCTGTAATATTATCGTAGTTGTTGTTGTTGTTGTTGTAATATTATCATTGTTTTTGTAATATTATCATTTTTGCTGTAATATTTTCTTTGTTTTGCTGTAATATTATCGTAGTTGCTGTAATTATAAGGCTGTATAGAGAGAGTACGTAAATTCTATCAGTAGTGTAGATCACAAAATGGTTAAAATTGGATGAAAATTGCAAATATTTTACAAATGCTGGACAGAAACATTACCTGGACTGACAACATTACCTGGATTGACAACATTACCTGGACTGACAACATTACCTGGACTGACAACATTACCTGGGCTAACAACATTACCTGGACTAACAACATTACCTGGGCTGACAACATTACCTGGACTGACAACATTACCTGGGCTGACAACATTACCTGGACTGACAACATTACCTGGACTGACAACATTACCTGGACTGACAACATTACCTGGGCAATCATGTTTATTCTATTTTTGAGGCAATTTAAGGAGTCTTATTATTGCGATTCAGGAACCACCCACCAGTGTTACCAACGTTCAAGAGCCACCCACCAGTGTTACAAACGTTCAAGAGCCACCCACCAGTGTTACCAACGATCAAGAGCCACCCACCAGTGTTACCAACGTTCAAGAGCCACCCACCAGTGTTACCAAAGTTCAAATGAGCCACCCACCAATGTTGGCAGCGCTCAAATCCAATGTATTATCCACCATCCAGTATTGCCAACGTATATGAACCAGACAACAGTGTTACCACCGTGTATGAGCCACCATGTATCAACCAAACTCTCCCACTCCGATGATTTATGAGTGCCAGACGCCAACCCCGGCATTTGCACACTCTTAAAAACTACACGAGTTTTATTCCTGCGGGAGAGAGGAGGAGTAAGAGAGAGAGAGAGAGAGAGAGAGAGAGAGAGAGAGAGAGAGAGAGAGAGAGAGAGAGAGAGAGAGAGAGAGAGAGAGAGAGAGCAATGTTTGTTCAAGTAGGTGTTGATCTGGTGATATTGTTGTGTGTGTGTGTGTGTGTGTGTGTGTGTGTGTGTGTGTGTGTGTGTACTAAGGAGCTGAATCTATATGGATCAATAGTGCATTTTTCTCACACTAGCTGAGGGGAGGCTGAGGGATATCTCCTTCCTTCCTTCCTTCCTTTACCCTCTTTCCCGTCCTATCCTGAGAGACGCCGCCCTTCTGGAGGATAGAAGGAGGGAGGAGAGGCGAAAAGAAAACGGGAAACAGATAGAGGGAGAATTTAGGAAGACATGTGTGAGGGAAAGGGAGGAAACTAGATTGAATGACGTTAGTGAAGCGAAGAGAGAGAGGGAGGAGGGAGGGAGGAGGGAGAGAGACAAGAGAGAAGGAGGGAATGTTTGGGCGGAGAAGAACTAAGGGAAGGAGGGAAGATAAGGGAGTTACCACTAAGAAGGAAGGCAGCGAGATGGAGGTGGTAGAGGTGAGGAAAAAATGATTACCTGAGGAAAATTTTAAGATATGTCAACTGAGGAATGTCTCGTGTATTTGACTGAGTAAGAGAGACTGACTGAGGACATTGTACTCTATAATGTGCTGGCATAGTTGAGTACGTCAGGTAGTGTCGGTTGAGTACGTCAGGTAGTGCCAGTTGAGTACGTCAGGTAGTGTCCGTTGAGTACGTCAGGTAGTGTCCGTTGAGTACGTCAGGTAGTGTCCGTTGAGTACGTCAGGTAGTGTCGGTTGAGTACGTCAGGTAGTGTCATTTGAGTACGTCAGGTAGGCGCCACTAATCCCACCTTAACAAATCAGATAGTGTCATTAATGGCGTCTAGACATGTGGCATCACCACCTGGGCAGACAACACCACCTGGGCAGACAACACCACCTGGGCAGACAACACCACCTGGGCAGACAACACCACCTGGGCAGACAACACCACCTGGGCAGACAACACCACCTGGGCAGACAACACCACCTGGGCAGACAACACCACCTGGGCAGACAACATTACCTGGGCAGACAACACCACCTGGGCAGACAACACCACCTGGGCAGACAACACCACCTGGGCAGACAACATTACCTGGGCAGACAACATTACCTGGGCAGACAACATTACCTGGGCAGACAACATTACCTGGGCAGACAACACCACCTGGGCAGACAACACCACCTGGGCAGACAACATTACCTGGGCAGACAACATTACCTGGGCAGACAACACCACCTGGGCAGACAACATTACCTGGGCAGACAACATTACCTGGGCAGACAACACCACCTGGGCAGACAACACCACCTGGGCAGACAACATTACCTGGGCAGACAACACCACCTGGGCAGACAACACCACCTGGGCAGACAACATTACCTGGGCAGACAACACCACCTGGGCAGACAACATTACCTGGGCAGACAACATTACCTGGGCAGACAACATTACCTGGACAGACAACACCACCTGGGCAGACAACATTACCTGGGCAGACAACACCACCTGGGCAGACAAATTTACCTGGGCAGACAAAATTACCTGGGCAGACAACATTACCTGGGCAGACAACATTACCTGGGCAGACAACACCACCTGGGCAGACAAAATTACCTGGGCAGACAACATTACCTAGGCAGACAACACCACCTCCACCTGGCATGACGTCACACAGGTAAGGGAGGCCGTGATCGCGGTCAGTCATAAATAATTCTCAGTTATTGACTCCCAGGGACCGTTACTGCCTCTCGTGACGACCACACAGGTGACGACCACAGAAGACGACCACACAGGACGACTACAGAAGACGACCATACAGGTGACGACCATAGTGAAGACGACTACACAGGTGACGACCACAGAAGACGACCACACAGATGCCGACCATAGTGAAGACGACCACACAGGTGACCACTACAGAAGACGACCAGATGCTAAGTGAAAGAAGAGGAGGGAGAAGATGAAAGGTAAAAAGAGGAAGTGAAAAGGAAGAGATAGAAGAGAGAATTAAGAACGGGAAAGAGGAAGGAGAGGAGAGGAGAGGAGAGGAAGGAACGGGTAGAGCATGTGGAAGGGAGAGAGAGAGAGAGAGAGAGAGAGAGAGAGAGAGAGAGAGAGAGAGAGAGAGAGAGAGAGAGAGAGGAGGGGTCGTGTGGTAATTACTAAAGACGAATAATAATAGAGGAAACAAAGGGAGGGTAAATAATTCAAGGACAAGAAACAATAGAGAAGAAGGAAAGAGACAATAAAGGGAAGTGTAGAATAAAAGCGATGGATAAAAACGAAATAAAAATTATGAAGAATCAATAGAAAGAAGACAGAGTGACAGAAAGGTTTATAAAACGCAGTGAGGCGAAAGAGAAAAGAAAGAAGAAGAATAAAAAGGAGGAAGCGGAGGGATGAGAGGAGAAAAATGAATGAATGACTGAATGAATGGAGGGAGGGATGGAGGGCGGGAGGGAGGGGTCACAATGCAGGAACCCGCGGAATCAATCCCACATTCCGGGAGTTTCATAAGCGTGAAGGAATGACCCAACGAGCCCTCACACCCCTGCAGCCCTCTGACACCCAGCCCCTTCTCACACACACACACACACACACACACACACACACCACCGCCGCCATTCTTACTACTATTATCAACTAGTAAGAGCAATTCCGCCATCACAACTAGCTGGGTTATTAGGAAGCACGTACACAAGCATCGCTACCACTAGCAAGAACTAAATAGCACTAGCAACCACTATCGTCAGCATCACCAATACCATCACCACTATCACCACTAACAACATCACCACTACCGTCATCACCACCACCGTCATCACCACTACCATCAACAAGAAAAGTTAGTAATCCTGGTGACTTCCTCCAGGACTAACCTAACCTAACCTAACCTAACCTAAACTAAACCTAACCTAACCTAACCTAACCAACAACAGGTCCTGGACAAACACAAATATTACATTCCCGATGTTTTGTGTGTGTCAATAATGGATTTATCGGAGACTCGACCAGTGTGTTGACGGGGAGAGAATTTCAGGAACATTTTGTGGTGTGTCAGACCAGGAACTCTACGTGGGGGGGGGGGGGAGGTGAGGGGGGACAAGGTGAAGGGGGAGAAGGTGAAGGGGGAGAAGGTGAAGGGGAGAGGATGACGGGGGAGAGGGTGAAGGGGGAGAGGGTGAAGGGGGAGAAGGTGAAGGGGGAGAAGGTGACGGGGGAGAGGGTGAAGGGGAAGAAGTTGAAGGGGGAAAGGGTGAAGGGGAGAAGGTGAAGGGGGAGAGGGTGAAGGGGGAGAAGGTGAAGGGGAAGAAGGTGAAGGGGGAGAGGGTGACGGGGGAGAAGGTGAAGGGGAAAAGGAGTGAAGCGGGGTGAATGGAGTAGATGGGGTGCAAGGAGGAGAGGGGTGATGAAGGGGGAGGAAGTTGTGACCTTTGAAACGAAGAGACAAAATTTTACACACTAGAAAAATTTTGAGGAATTTTGCATGAAGATTAGACAGATTAGGACCCGACACAGGACCCGACACAGGACCCGACACAAGACCCGACACAGGACCCGACACAGGACCCGCCACAGGACCCGACACAGGACCCGACACAGGACCCGACACAGGACCCGACACAAGACCCGACACAGGACCCGACGCAGAACCCGACACAGGACCCGACACAGGACCCGACGCAGGACCCGACGCAGGACCCGACACAGGACCCGACACAGGACCCGACACAGGACCCGACGCAGGACCCCTCACAGCTATATATATATTTTGTTTATTTCTTCTTTAACATGTCTGCCCCACACGCTACAGTCTCGTCTTGCTTTCCCCGGATTCTGTAACGGAAGCACAACGTGAAAAGCCAACCGTAGCCTCAAGAAAGTTCCCACACAACTCTCACAAGTGGATAGAGGTGAGGGGGGGGGGGGGAGCACGCTTGGCCGACATAATGAGAAGCGGATGACATGTAAACGTAAAGTAGGGTGTCATTGTGGAGTGAAGTGTAACGCCAGGCACTGTAGATTGCTCGTGGTGGTGATGTTTTTTTATAAGAGTTCATGACTAGTTTTTTATTAGTGGCGGCATGAACGATAATGAAAACAAGCAAACTCCTCGTATTGGACAGGTGAGTGGCTGGCTGGCTCGTGTGTGATATTGATCTTAGTGAAATAAATATTGTTCCTCTCTGAGTAACAACATGACATAATTTCTTACCGTTCATAATCCCTAAAGTAACGCTGTTGCCGTGTTGGTGTTGGAATTTCTGTATCTGCAGGAGTGTGTGTGTGTGTGGGGGGGGGGGGGGGTGTCTAAATAATGGATGAAATTCAGCAAAAAGAAAAGAAAAGAAAAGAGCCTTGAGGAAGAGGTTATATGCTTATGGAGACAGTAACTGGCGCAGTATGCAAGGGTGAACAAGACCTGGCCGAGGGTAGGACTGGCAAGCATAGCCGCCGGTAATGTGAACACCCACGATAAACACGGTTGAACTGACTACAAATCCAAGTTTACGGGAAGAGCGGCCAGGGTTTACAGAGGCCCGGCTTACTGACGCCAGATTTTTACCGAGAGAATGGTAGGTGGAAGGAGGATGAAGGAGACAGTGCAACGTGGGTTATGTTCATGAACCGACAGAAGCTTAAGAGAGAGTAAATAAAAAGGCTTTCTGGAGTAAACAGAACTCGTGAGACAGGTACCCAGAGGTCTTAAAAATTCTGTGTGAGAGAGAAGGTAGAGAGGACCTAAGGTGTAGAGTTGACACGGTGGATGTAGAGTTAGGAAACAGTTCCCTTAAAGTGTGATTATTGACAACACTCACTGTAGGGCCACGAGGGTAATGATACTGTGTTATGATGTTTGTCTTTGAGTCAGAGGGTGACAGGACACAGGTGTGGTAGGGTGACAGGACACAGGTGTGGTAGGGTGACAGGACACAGGTGTGGTAGGGTGGCGGTGGAGGGTGCCAGGACACAGGTGTGGTAGGGTGGCGGTGGAGGGTGCCAGGACACAGGTGTGGTAGGGTGGCGGTGGAGGGTGCCAGGACACAGGTGTGGTAGGGTGGCGGTGGAGGGTGCCAGGACACAGGTGTGGTAGGGTGGCGGTGGAGGGTGACAGAACACAGGTGTGGTAGGGTGGCGGTGGAGGGTGCCAGGACACAGGTGTGGGAGGGTGGCGGTGGAGGGTGCCAGGACACAGGTGTGGTAGGGTGGCGGTGGAGGGTGCCAGGACACAGGTGTAGTAGGGTACCAGGACACAGGTGTGGTAGGGTGGCGGTGGAGGGTGCCAGGACACAGGTGTGGGAGGGTGGCGGTGGAGGGTGCCAGGACACAGGTGTGGTAGAGTGGCGGTGGAGGGTGCCTGGACACACAACACCAAGGCCACAGGTCGGCTGGATGCCCCTCCACACAGGAAAGAAATGAGTCTGATCACTGGCACCAGGAAGCGTCGCCAATATCTCAGGGAAGACTATTTAGAACTTAAAGACTTGGGATTTCAGTTACGACAAAAATCTATCAGTACTTCCGGTAAATCACCTTAGAAAATGAGACAAATATATTTTCTCATGAAATAATGTAAATTCTTAATAAACAGAACCATACCTGCAAAGACAATTATCATCTAGTGTGATCGGAAGGTAATCCTACAAAAGATGTTAGACGTGATTGAATGTTAGACCCTTCACCTACCTTGTCGTGTACTGATCAATATTTACAATCCAGTCTTATACAAACGGGTATGACGTCAACAGGATACAACTCAATGACGTCACTCGTAGTATTAGCACTTCAATATTTACCAAGATGTTTTTTATATTTTTCAACGAAGGGGAAGCTTGATATCACAAACGGTCACATTTTGCTGAACAGGTAAACACTTATGATAAATACCAAGTTATTCTTCACAAGTTGGAATTCAATTGAAAGTCCTTTGCCTTTTTGCGACATTTTTCCTATTTTTACTCTTCACACACACACACACACACACACACACACACACCTCACGTGAACATACTACAACAAACACGGCAGAACAAACCATAACAGACAAGAGTAGTAGTAGCAGTAGTAGTAGTAGTAGTAGTAGTAGTAGTAGTAGTAGTAGTAGTAGTAGTAGTAGTAGTAATAGTACGACCATAACACGACACAATCCTTATAACAAAATCACTAATGGCATCTAATAAGAACACAGTAATTATCATTCCTCGTCTTTCTTTTATCAGTTATCGGAGTCTATCTTCGTCTCTCTACCCCACCCTTACCGGCACTGTCCTTCCCATCGTTATTCCATATTCCTCCTTCCTAGATCCTTCGTGACTGCTTCCCCTGGGTCCTCTTCCATTCACCTTCCTCCTCCACGTTGCCATTCATCAGATATTAATTCGGAGATAGTCTTTCTATTCTAAGGGCCATGGTAATGTTAATTGGCCAAGAACAATACTGAATGGCCATGGGCTATACTAAGTGGCCAAGGACAACATTTAATGGCCAAGGGTTATACTAAATGCCCAAGGGTTATACTAAATGGCCAAACGCTACACTAATTGACCAAGAACAATATTTAATGGCCAAGGGATATAATTACATGGCCAAGGGCAATACTTAATGGCCAAGGGCTATATTAAATGGCCAATGAGAAAGAAATAATTGCCAGACACATACATAAATAGCCAATATGAAAAACAAAACCTCAGAAAAATAGCAACGGGGAAAAATAAAGAAATACAAAATGGCCATAAAAAATAATGATAAAAAAATGTCATTGAAAAAAAAATTAATGGCGTTTTCAGTGACAAAAAATTACCACAAACAAAAACAATATAAATAAAAGGGCCAATGGCAAAACAAATTACAATAACAACAATAACATGTAAAACGAAAAAAAAAATAGCTTACAAAAACACGTCAAGAAAACACAGATTTGCACAACTTAGCTGGAGAGAGAGAGAGAGAGAGAGAGAGAGAGAGAGAGAGAGAGAGAGAGAGAGAGAGAGAGAAAGAAAGAATGTTGTCGACTCAGCACTTCACAGCGAGCGTCAATTCTAGGGGTCTTACCTGACCAATGCATTAGTAGAGGCGGGTCACAGGTGTATTGGGTGCGTTTATTTAACTGAGGTAACCTGGGATAGTTGGACAGTTCGGAGCGTGGAAATAATAGACGGGAGCGTGGAAATGTTAACCTAAGCGTGGAAATGTTTAACCTGAGCGTGGATCTGTTAACCTAAGCGTGTAAATGTTTAACCTGAGCGTGGATCTGTTAACCTGAGCGTGTAAATGTTTAACCTGAGCGTGGATCTGTTAACCTGAGCGTGTAAATGTTTAACCTGAGCGTGGAAATGTTAACCTAAGCGTGGAAATGTTTAACCTGAGCGTGGATCTGTTAACCTAAGCGTGTAAATGTTTAACCTGAGCGTGGATCTGTTAACCTGAGCGTGTAAATGTTTAACCTGAGCGTGGATGTGGAAATGTTTTTAACCTAAGAGTGGAAATGTTGCAAGGAAGAAGAATGTGAAATATGCCTCCAAAAATCTTGCACACACACACACACACACACACACACACACACACACACACACACAGAATTTCCATAAAATGACAATCTTGTAAACCTGGCTCGTATAGTTTGACACACCGGCTCTTATTAAACAATTTCTGATATTTTTCTTGTTTGTGTTTCTTGTTTTTTTTGTTTATGGATTTGTTTATATATCAACTTTAAGTGTATCTTAGTATTTTCTCTTTACTTGAAAACAATATGATACATACTTAGCTGGGTGGTGGTAGGGTGGGTTGTGGTGGGGTGGGTGATGGTGGGGTGGGCGGTGGTGGGGTGGGTGTTGGTGGGGTGGGCGGTGGTGGGGTGGGTGGTGGCTTAATAGGGGGGTAGGGGGTTAAACCCATGGATATTTTAGGAGGTTAACATGAGAAAAAAAGAGAGAGAGAGAGAGAGAGAGAGAGAGAGAGAGAGAGAGAGAGAGAGAGAGAGAGAGAGAGAGAGAGAGAGGGGAAAGCAAGTCATTCATAATAAGGGAGAAAAGAGTAACACGAGGGTATGATAGAATGGGTGGGTGGGGAGGGGGGAGACGGCCAATAACCCAAGTATATCATAGAATTCTTACATGGGTGGGGGGTGGGGGTGGGAGTTATGGTGGGCAGCTTCTCTCCTACACTAAGGGAACTAGGGAGGGGGGGCGGCGGGGAGGAAGGGTGTAGGGGGCGGCTGATGGTGGGGGGGGGTGTAGGGGGCGGAGGGAGGGAGGGTGGAGGAGGAGGGGTCGAGAGAAGTTCAGAATTCCAGGAAGAGGAAGGAAAAATAGGTATAACTCATCACACACACACACACACACACACACACACACACACATAAACCATCCTTAATGACTCGCCTTCCAATAACAAAACCACCAAGACAATGACCTTTTTTTGGTGGGGGGGGGGTAGACCATGGGCCGTATTGATGCATATTTAATGAGATGCAAAAAAAAAAAAAAAAAAAATGTTGGGTATAATAGAAGATTCCCATTGTTCTCAAGAGCTGAAAAAATGAGCTTTGGGGGGTAAGAGATGGAACACAGGTGACTCAATATAGAACCAAGACTCATCCACCATACACAGTTCCGGAGTCACATTACTTATTTATTTATTTTTATATATTTTTTTTGATAATGCTGTTTTTTTTTTTATACGTTGCAGTTCTCAAAATATTTCGATGATGATGCGAAAGCCTGATAACATTTCCATAATTATTTAGCGTTATTTTTATATCAAGATTATAACACAGTTGGCTGCCTTATGCTGTCCACTCCACACACGCTTCTCAGTTCTTAAATATTCCTAAATATTTTCTTGTCTCGAATAAAACGATACCATTTAAACCACCTGAGGTAATTTCGACCACTATGTTAACACTGAAATCTTCCGCGACGATTTTGTGGTGTGTGAAACTGTACTGGGGATTTTTTTCTTCTACAATTTGGAATTGTCGGGGGAGAATTGGGGGGGGGAATATGAGGGGGGGATAGGGGGGGAGAATAGGGGGGAGAATATGAGGGGGGAATAGGGGGGGGAGGAGCAATTTTATCTCATGAGTTAATAACTGTCTGGATTTTTGTCTGTTCCGCCTCGCCCCACCGCCATACTCTGCCCCTCTCTGCTACAACAAACACCCCACTGTAATTCCCCCACCCCACCCCACACAGTTCTCTCTCTACCACAACAGACCACTGTGGTACCTCCGCCGCCCTGCTCCGCCTAATAACACATTAACTCATAACTTGGGCATAATGATGTTTTCTCGTTCCCAACCCATTGAGTGGAAAAGTTAGCGTCCTCCTTCCCACCACCAGCGGTTTTATTCGTGCTCTCTCTCTCTCTCTCTCTCTCTCTCTCTCTCTCTCTCTCTATCTCTCTCTCTCTCTCTCTCTCTCTCTCTCTCCTCCCGAACTCTCTAACAGTCTCCTTAACATCCTAACTCTCTCCCTCCCTCCTTTCCTTAACTTTTTCTAACTCTCTCTCTCTCCCTCCCTCCCTGACTTTCTCTAACTCCCTCCCTCCCTCCCTGACTTACCCTCCCTGATTGTCTCACGATAACAACTTCATCAAAACTTTCTCCAACAACTCTTAGTATTCGTTCCATTCCATTTATGTTCCTCTGTTCACATTTTTCTTCCGGGACATGAAAACGTTTTTACTGATAAACTTGTACCGGATAAATTTCTATTGACAAACTTTGTACAATGAAAACTTTTTGATAATAAGTTATATAAGGTAAAGTTTTCCTCTTAGACTCATACATGAAAACTTTGAACTAGTAAAAGTATATAAGGAAAAGTTTGCATTATAAACGTGGACAAGGAAACGTTTGACTGACTTGGAGTATGCAAACAAACCTCAGCAAGCAAAGGTTTAGTCATTGCTAGTATCTGAACATGTGTGTGTGTGTGTGTGTGAATACTGGAATAGCAACACATTATTGGTCGCTGTTCTAAAGTCCACATAATATGGAGATAAATTTCATACACACAGATATAAACACAAATTATATATATATACAACACAAACATTAACTTAAACAAAAATACACTACATAGATACACTTCATACATCACTACATAAACTTATTTTCCCCAGAGATAAACATTTCCCTCCAAAGATGTACTGTAGTGATGAAGGAAACTGTATCAAATTCTAAAGTGAGAATGATAGCGTTAGGTTAGTTTAGCGAGTTAAAATATATCAAAGAATGGTAGCCTGGATAAGTGTACATAGTAGGGTTCACTGTACATCTGTTTACGGTAGTGTGTAGTGAGGCCATAATTATGTCAAGTGTCGAGTCCCTTTGTATTGGCGGTTGTCGTTTCCAGTAACTGCCTTGTGACGGCCCATTGTGGCTCTCATCATGTTTAATTAAAATTCGTCTAGTGTTCGTTGAAGCCCTCATATTGTGTACGCGAGGGAGAGGGAGAGGGAGAGGGCTATGGAGAGAGAGGGAGAGGGCTATGGAGAGGGAGGGAGAGGGCTTTTCTTGGTGGGTTGTTTCCTTAGCGAGGGGATCAAGAGTGGGACAAGCAACCACTCCTATGTGAGAGAGGATCCAGAGACTCTTAGCATGATTGTTACCTGAAGGAACCGGCCGCGAGGATGACAGCGACGGCTTATTGGATGACAGAGGAACGAAATGGTGGCGAGGAGGATGACGGGGAAGGGGAGCATTGAGTCTCACAAGTGTGGATTTACTGTCACGGATGATACAGAGGTCATTCAGAGCCTACAGGAGCCACAGACACATCTCAGGAGGAAGGTTGACACCACTGGCTTCCTCGTCTCCTCCTCCTCCTCACTCCGACGCCTCTACGAGTTTATAGAGAAGGTACCACACACACACACACACACACACACACACACACACACACACACACACACACACACACACACACACATATATATACACACACACACACACACACACACACACACACACACAAAAGAAGTGTCAGGAGGTGAGAAAATATAGTAATAAATAAAGTTAAATAAAAAAGGTTCTGACAGGAATGAAATCTGAGTTTAAAACATAAGACAATTATTTCACGCCCAAGAGAACATGATTACCTTCTGTCTGTCTGTTTGCCTATCTGTCTGGCTGTCTGTCTCTACCGGTCTATGTCTGACTGTCTGTCTGTCACGAGTTCGAGTGAAGATTCGCAAAAAATAAAAATAAAATCGTTGAGAACCTAATTTAGTTTCCCTTCCTCTCGCTGGAGTATAGAAGAGAATCAGTCTTAATCACGCTACAGCTGCCGACCCCAACCTCCCATCACAGCCTGGATCAAATGTCTTAGTTTTGGGCTTATTTTCTCTCCAGTTGGCTAAGACTGAGGTAACCAATCTTGACCCCCCCAGACCCCAGTTGGTTAATAGTGCGGTAACCAATCTAGACCCCCAGACCTCAATTAGCTAAGAGCGCGGTAACCAATCTAGACCCCAGTTGGCTAATAGTGCGGTAACTAATCTAGACCCCAGTTGGCTAATAGTGCGATAACCAATCTAGACCCCCAGACCCCAGTTGGCTAATAGTGCGGTAACCAATCTAGACCCCAGACCCCAGTTGGCTAATAGTGCGATAACCAATCTAGACCCCCAGACCTCAATTACCTAAGAGCGCGGTAACCAATCTAGACCCCAGACCCCAGTGTGTTTATATAAGTAACTTCATTGTACATATACCTGCCAGAAGTCACAACACTAATGTAGCCCAGGTCTGGCGGGCTATAAACACACACCCCCCCCCCCTCCTGTAGACAGTACGTGGTGCTTAACATCAAAACGCTACGATAAAGTATACAGGAAGTTGGTTACAGTAAAGGGATTTTGTATCTTTTCAATATTTTACGGTTTATCTACGTGAGTTACAGTTCGTTATGTATTAGTGAGTTATAGTTCGTTATGTATTAGCTATTAATATAACGTGTTTCTATCTTATTGTGTTATATTACATCTGCCTCTGAACACATGCCAATTATATTTCAAAGTTATATTTTTTTCCCCGAATGTGACGCTAAGGTACAGTAGCTAAAACAATTATCTGTTCATACTGTGTGGGAAACAATACGAGACCATGGACGATAAATTTTGGTATATGAGGGCTGTCACTAGTCACACGTAAAATTTCGGAGCATATTGACCCCCCACCTGCACAGATAGTTGTTTTAGCTACTGTACAAGTCATGCTTTATATACAGGTGTTTTTAGCCTTTATTGCGGTTTATACTTAATAATAAATGTTTCGCTTTAATCCAAATAAATGTTATAGTAAAGTATAAAGACTTCAGCCAAGATGGTAATTCTTCTTCCTCACTTCACAACACTGATGATGATAAATGAGTTTCACCCAAACTTTTGAAGAGAAGAGAAAAATGAAGATGTTCATTTTAGTGTTGGTCTGATATATATGTAGTTTATCGTAAATTAATTTGTTATAATGTTATTTACTTGTACATGTTAAGAGAAAAACGTATTTAAAAACAGCAGCTAAATATATTCTTACTAACCTAACCTAACCAACTTACACTCAGTTCGTGCAGTAAGACTATAGGGACACACACAGAGGTGATCACCGACCACCAGCAGCGAGTGTTACCACCTATAACAGTTAACAGTGTCACACCTTCCTCACCACCATCTTGCAACACTGTAACACACTATCGTCCTTCATTATCACCCTCAACACCATCTTTTAACAGTGTAACAAATCTCTCCACTACCCGTGAAAGACAAAACACATCAGGCACACGTGTGGGACCCCTGGGACCCCTGTTGGCCACATCTCTCATAGGAAGTGCGGCCATTACACACATCTGCGGAGGCCCAGCAGGAACAAAGAACAAAGAAAAGAAATATATTTTAGGTTTTAATGAATTGTTGCTAGTTTCTTCTAACCTAATTTACAGAAAAGAGGAAGAAAGGCATTATGTTATAGTTATAGTGAGGAAAATGATGGTTTAACATGGCTGGGGTCTCGAAGCGTTATTTAAACCTAATTATTTAAGTATAGGTCTCATGAGGGGGAATCAATATGGCCGTATCTTCCCGTCTATCAGTAAACAACAAAAATACTGCAAATTTGAACAGGATAACGAGTATAAATTAACCCATCAATGTTATAGTCTATCACCTGATCAATAAAAAATAAAAATCAGCAATATTTATTTACAGTCCACTATTGACAACGGCAGTTCAGGTCGACCTATGTGTTTCTATAAGTAGTAAGTTAAACGTTTATTACCTCAGTATAAGATTTCAGCCGCCTTCCCTCCTCCACTTACATACAACATCTACAGTCTTTCTCCCTCGAAGCCAAAATAATAACAACACAGCCGGCCTTCCTAGTCAGTAACACAAAGGTCGAGCCATTTAGTGTTTCCTACTTGGTGTTTCTTGAGTCTCGGGCAGCCAGTCTTCGGCTCTGTCCCTGACCACTCACTCGTTCATCTGTATTTTAAATTTAGGCCAATTTACGCCCTTAATTGAAAAAAAAAACTTTACTCATTAGCAGGATAATTTAATTCGTGAGGAACGGTAGACTGTCGTATGTCTTATACCGAGATGTTCGTTCACTCAGCAACGATCCTTGGAAATTGTCTCTCGTTTATTCTACCTACAACCAAGTACATGAGTCACCTGAAGACGATGTAACACCTCCACTGTCGTCTACTACACAATAAAGGACAGTAATTCTGTCTAAAATAGTCTGAGCGGAAATATTATGACGAAATATTGAGTCATTTCCCAACCAGGCTTAACAACCATTCTGAGATGACAGGAACCACAGTACTTAATCTGTCGTGCTGTCGTACCCAAGCATGTCGTGCTGTACTGTACCTTTTGGAAAACATGATAAAGTGTTTTGACATGTACCCTGACCTGTCAAGATGGAGCTGCATGGAGAGTACACACGCCAAGAGGCTGCCAACCCACTAACATAGTCTACTAGTGAGGGGACAGTGAGGGGTGGACGGGTACTAGGAGACGGTGAGGGGTGGACGGACACTAGGGGACAGTGAGGGGTGGACGGACACTAGGAGATACATCATGGATCTTGCAAAATATGTTGTACAAGTTCACGTATCTTATACAGTATGTTAGGAAAGGTGCACTAATTACCTGTTGATTAAAGAATACTTAATTGCCACGTAAGGGAGAGATGGCCAGCAGGTGTGTGCGAGAGAGACTCAGGTGTTGTGTAATTTCCTATTGGAGGGTTGCAAGCTTAAGAGTTACTAGTTGGCAGCATTCAGTAGGTTAGCGAACAATGACCATCTAATCTAACATAACTTAACCAAAGATAATCTCATATCTGGCATACTGATAAACAACAATAACAACACAGACACGTAACAATCACCATAATGAGAGGTAAATGTGTGTCGTGGTCGTCAGCCTTCAGAAACATGATTAATCCTCAATCAAGAACTTGCAGATTACAGCTAGCGTTCTCCTGTGACCTTACCAACCCTAGCTGCCTGCCTCCCCTTCCTTTCACTCATTCCTAATAACCAGGTAGGGAATAATTAATTCACCAGCCCCTTATATTTTGGAGACTTGCCACGAAAATTACACAAATCCTTCTCTCCGTCTTGTAAACAATGTCTTCTTCTTCTTCTTCTTCTTCTTCTTCTTCTTCTTCTTCTTCTTCTAATTCTTCTTCTTCTTCTTCTTCGTCTTCTTCTTCAGCTCGAAATACAGCTACTGGGAAAAGTGGTTCTTGTAGGATTTCCCGCGATATGGTCTTGGATATCCCGTGTCTCTCCCTCCTCTCTCTTACCTCATTAAACTTGGGAATTTTTATATACCTACACGACGAAGAGAATATTGATACGGTGTCGTGTTTCTGTCTGTCTGTCTGTCTGTCTGTCTGTTAAGTTTGCTTTCCGAACCTATATAAAATTCCCAGTCAAAGATGATCTTGATATTTCGTTAACTCTCTTGAACTTAGGGGAGAGGAAGTTCTTTATCGATCTTGGTAGGTAACAGGGTCAAAGGTCAAGGTCATCACTCTGTAGGTGCCTGCAGGTGAAGGCTCCTCAACACTCTTACATGTAAACATTACCCACCAAAATTATACTACAGCACCATGGTCGACTAATACAGCACCATGGTCATCTACTACAGCACCATGGTCGACTACTACAGCACCATGGTCGACTACTACAGCACCATAGTCGACTACTACAGCACCATGGTCATCTACTACAGCACCATGGTCGACTACTACAGCACCATGGTCGACTACTACAGCACCATGGTCATCTACTACAGCACCATGGTCGACTACTACAGCACCATGGTCATCTACTACAGCACCATGGTCGACTACTACAGCACCATGGTCGACTACTACAGCACCATGGTCATATAGTTCACAGTCCCTCACTCATCCCTACAGAAAGAGATCATCCCGAGGCAGGTCAGACTAAAGACATCCCCCACCATCTACTCCCATTACCATCACCCATTCTCAGAACGTCTCACTACTCACGCTGATTATATTTCCAGGTAAAGGAATCTTGTCAAAACGCCATGTAGGAGTCAATGATCTCGCTGAGTGTGAAGTTAATAGACATATCAGTTAAAAAAATATATCTTTACTTTACAACGTTTAGTGTGACTCAATCCCCATAAGAGGACCGGGCATTGATATCAAGTTTACAGACAATGATTTATAACATTTATGTCATCAAGAGGAAGAATCACCTACACCAGTTCTTGATCTACTTAGCCTTAACTCTTATGTTGGGAGTCTTAGTTAGTGAGGGAGTCTTCCTTCACTGAGACACAACCTGCCAGCCATGATACTTATCCAGGTATATTCGAGGTATAACTTGACAATATATCCAGTTTATATTGGTGAAGAGGTTATTATTATACAGGTAATGGGGTAAATGTGTTCCTATATCCCCTGTGGTAACCCGTCAGGAAGGTTGTTGTACCTGTAAGTCCAACCATCTGCCACTGCCACCTGCCACATTTCCATCCACGTGATAATTACGGAGGATAAAACTGATAACCCTGACAGTACACCCTGAAGCAACTGTCCGTCCGCCCGTTCCTCCGTTCGTCTGTCTGTTTGTATATTCGTTCAATACTGCTGATGACTAGTTATCCTTGATCTATACCCCACCACACCAAGGAACTTACTTAAATGTGTGTGTGTGTGTGTGTGTGTGTGTGTGTGTGTGTGTGAGATTTTCAGTGTGTGCTATGTGTATGAGTGTGTATTTTGAGTGCGTATGTATAGATTCCTGTATATAACCCCCCCCCACACACACACCCCCACCCACCCTCCCCCCACACACCCATACAACCATCAGCATGAGGGAGAGATATAACACAATACAGCCAAAGCCTCACTGTGCCAGGGGGTATAGGGAGAGCCACAGCAGCGAGGCAGTGTGGGCAACAGACCAGCAAAGAATTAATGAAAACCTCTTCACTACCGCTCCCCTCCCTGCCTAATTGGCCAGTAGCGGGGGGCGGCCAGGGGAAATAAGCTGACTGGCAAGTATAAACATATTCTATATAGTTACTACACTTTTAAACAGTCTATTGTATATAATATCTGAGGGAGGAGAGAGCTGATGCGTGATTACAACCCTGTAAAGATTGCAAGGAACTAAAATTTCCAGTATAAACCTAACCTAACCTACCCCTTCCTTATCCCACCATAAGCTAATTCACCAGTGTATCATTCACTCTATTATTTACAAGGGGAGAAATTTTTACCCAGAGGAAGTTTATCTCACATCCCGTCACCTGGATCACTTCTATAACACATTACCTAACGAATTACTCATAACATCTTTGTAGTAGTCAGTTTAGTGTTCTCTATTTAAGGAATTACAGTCGTTGGGGAGAACATTACTACCTGAAAGATCCTTTATATACGATGCCTCTGCTCCACACCCACGTCACACACACACACACACACACACACACACACACACACACACACACACACACACACACACACACACACACACACTTCATACAGTATATTCCTGAATAACTTGCAGAGATAAATCATAAACAGAGAATAAACATCAATTACTCTAAACAATCTGGTCACACGGGTCTCGAAAGCACTCAAACCCGGACCTACAGCAAAGACGGGTATACAGTACAGGTGGGTGTGGGGTGGGTGGTGGGGGTGTGTGGGTGGCTGGAGGGGGTGGCTGGAGGGGATATGAGCAGGTGTGAGGGGGGGGGGGCACCTAAGAGCGGCGAGAGACGGACAGAGTTACAAGACTTTTTACAGAGACGTGACGAGGATAGGAAGGAACTTACACACGTTCTCAACATCATGGCTCCTTCAGCACGATCACGCCAGCCGTTCACCACACACACAGACGGAGCGATCAAAATATCCCCAGATAATAAAGTCTCGAATAACATTTATGTCTGTGAAAATTAACAATGTGATAAATTAGACTCGTTCTGGGATTTAACATGGTATAATTGACTTCCCCCCCCCCTACCCCGTACCCCCTCCCTCAAAACATAAATCTCATTAACCT
Source organism: Homarus gammarus (assembly GCA_958450375.1). Lineage (NCBI taxonomy): Eukaryota > Metazoa > Arthropoda > Malacostraca > Decapoda > Nephropidae > Homarus > Homarus gammarus. The sequence continues at coordinate 10,419,560 of CAUDMG010002538.1, forward strand.
TGAAAATTAATCAACTTCTAAATCTCCCATTCTGGTCCTAGCAATCACAACCTCCTTGATAATATACAAAAATATTCCTTTAGGGGGTCTTGAAAAAGTTGCTCTCGACGACTTTGGGAGAGACACGCACGTAATTAACCTCGTGTAAGTCCCTACCGATGATGGTCGTATTTGAGATAATTTCTTTCTCACTGATCACCTCACCTGGTTGGAGTCTCTCTCTCTCTCTCTCTCTCTCTCTCTCTCTCTCTCTCTCTCTCTCTCTCTCTCTCTCTTCATTGTGAGCCACGTTAACTCCCTGATGAGAGAGCTTGAGTGCACTGCAGGCAAGGACGGAGAGATGGGAGGAGGTAGGCAAGGAGGCAGGAGGGAGGGAGGGAAGGAAGGAAGGAAGGAAGGAAGGAAGGAGCTAAGAGTGGGAAGAGAGCGGGAGCATCAGGACGAGAAGAAGAACAATGGAGAACAATGGGAGAACAAGTAGAGAGAAAAAGAGAGAACAGGGGAGGAAGAGAAGACAATGTAGGAGGGCTAGTGAGACCTGCTGGGGAGAAGAGGAGGAGGAGGGGGAGAGGAGACACTTACTCCCTCCCCCCTTCACTCCCCCTCTCTCTCTCTCTCTCTCACTTTCACCCACTCGTTATCTTACTTTCTCACTCACACTCCCTCTCTCCCTCCCTCCCTTCCCTACCCACTCACTTGCACACTCCCTCTCCCCCACCCACTCACTCTCTCTCACACTCCCTCCCTCTCCCCCACCCACTCACTCACTTGCACACTCCCTCTACCCCACCCACTCACTCTCTCTCCCTCCCTCTCACCCCCTCTCACTCAACGCAGGCGGTACCCGAACGGCTCTCACGAATATTGGATTTGCAACTCTGAAATCTAGGAGTTAAGGCGGAGTTTCTTGCAGGTTAAAAAGGACAGACTGCTCTTCCGTTCCTCATCTACCATCTTTACTACCGTTCCTTATCTACCATCTTTATTCCATCCTTCTCCTCTTCCTTTAATCAACCAATTCTTTGTTCTTCTTCGTTACTTCGTTTCTTTCATTTTCTTTCTTTCCCTCATTCATTCTGGTATAATTTGGGATGATAATTTTTTCTTGCTTAATTTATCTAATATCTTCCTTTCCTCTACCTCCCTTATTCGTATCTTATTCAATTTTGTTTAATCTCTCTCTCTCTCTCTCTCTCTCTCTCTCTCTCTCTCTCTCTCTCTCTCATAATACAACATACACCAAAATACAACTGTTGACGAAAAAGACTCGAGTCATTCCCATAAATAGCGGAAGGCATTGATGACACACTCGAATGGCGGCCTTGTTACTGCGTGAGTCTTTATAGATAGATGCTCCTCAGCCGCGTGTTTGTACAAGTGGTTGAGAGAGAGAGAGAGAGAGATGGTGGGAGGGTGGTAATAGGTTGTGGAGAAGGGAAGGAGGAGGAAGGGTTGATGGGAGGGTAAGGAAGAAGGAGGAGTGTGCAAGTGTGTGTGTGTGTGTGTGTGTGTGTGTGTGTGTGTGTGTGTGTGAGAGGGAAGGTATTGGAGGTCCATTTAACATTACAGCATTTATCCTTGTCTCCGTCACACCCAGGGGTTAAGTGACACACACACACACACAAGACAGTGGGGGTTGAGATAAGACCCCACTAGAGTAGACCAACGTTTATTCATCGACCCTCAAACTGCTATTAACCTCTTTAACTTGTGTTCTTTAATTTCCGACTAATTTTTATTTTCAATGTGATATATTATACTACTAAAGCTATAATAATAATAATAATAATAATAATAATAATAATAATAATAATAATAATAATAATAATAATAATAAACACAACTAAATTATAATCAAAATATAAGAAAGAACATGAATATAATATAAAACAGGCACTGATTCACAAACTTACTGGGTAGGTAACATGTGCCTGGTATCCTCTGTGAGTCAGTACCAGGAGTATAACCAGGTTGTTGGTGAGTCAGTACCTACCTGGCTCACAAATATCTAGACCACCTATCCTATCTCAACCAATATGTGACCCATGACCCAAACAACAGACACTTACGGCTGACATGTAAATTCCACTATATAATAAACACACACAAAAAAAAAAAGTGATTCAAATATATACAAAATAATGATCTCAGGACACATTATCTCAGTGGGTCTCCATTAAGCAGTAGAAGAGGCAAGGAAGGTGTATTTCAGTACCTGGTTCTTCTCCCCAGCTGCGCCACCTGTACAGCCACCAGGGCTTTGAGTATACAACACACTCACTCCCTCGGATGGGCGATCAAAGGAGCTGCAGTCCTATCTTAATCAAGCCCAGTCCTAAGGGTTCCCAGTTCTAATGACTTAAATCCTAGTAATTAGGTTGTGTAATGGGGAAAGGGAAGGGGCTCTTAGGACACGCAGTCACTCGATAAGAAGTGCTGTCGACCGCCTTATGGTATACAGTGTTAAGGAAACCCCATGGTGGATCAACCCAAACAGAGAGAGAGAGAGAGAGAGAGAGTGTGTGTGTGTGTGTGTGTGTGTGTGTGTGTGTGTGTGTGTGTGTGTGTGTGTCTCCCAGGAATGCGACAGGCCAAGAAAACAAGGGTACATCCCACATTGCCCACTAACGTGTCTGGTGTTATGAAATATGTCAAGACAAGTCCACTTCTCTCCTTGAACACACTCCCGCCCACCCACGTCTCAGCCTTGGACTAATTGACAATACCACATTAGTCCTTTAAACCCTCTAGGGAAGCTCACCTGCCAGATATTGACCATAATTACGTGTCTATGGATGCAACAAGCTAGGTTAGGTTAGGTTTGGTTAGGTTAGGTTAAGTTAGGTGAAGCTTGGTGACCTTACTATACAAACACAAATGCTATCTTAACTCGGCATCACTCATGTGTCTCAGTGGAAACTAAAGGAAAATTATATCGTAGTAAATAACAGATTAATGGTATATTTTTTTTTCCCGAACAACAAAATATCAGTTGACAAAAACAACGTGCAATTTATCCGAGAGAAAATATCCAGGTAATGAGGACTGGTACGAGGCAGGTGTGATGCAGGCAGGCAGGTAGGCAGGCAGGTAGGCAAGGCAGGCAGGCAGGCAGGCAGGCAGTCCGGGCAGTGTTCATCAGCTGGTAATCACATAAACGAACTAAAAAAAAATATTGTTATAGCTCTGTCTGTTTCACGCCACTGGGGCCTTTATCAACAAATTTTATTCATACGATAAAAATCCTGACAATAAAACACAACCACAAACCACATAAATCACACAACACTCAACCACAGACAATCACATATCAACATACTCCTCAACATATGCAGTGAAAACATACCAATTCAACAACGACAGTAAGAATAAAATTTACTATGAAAACATATCATAACCAACCAATACAAATAGTCTAAAAACACTATTTGGTTCCCAGTTATAATTATTTACACCGAAACAGGAACAAACGGTTAAGAAAATCAGTATATTAACGTAATTTACTGTACTGTATTGTTCAGCACTCTACGGCTCCAGAAGTTCACCGTTATGTACACCCACAACAACGACACACACACACACACACACTGGAGACACTACATATACCTGCCCACGACCCACTATGGGTTGGACTGAAACTCTCTCCAACTCTGTTCAGGCAATTTGAATGGTGAAAGTTAAAATCACTGCCCCCATAACGTACCGCCCCCTCTCTCTCTCTCTCTCTCTCTCTCTCTCTCTCTCTCTCTCCCCCTCCCCCGACTTGAGAAACATCACCTCTTTCACCTATTGTGTTATTGTTTAATCCGTAGTGTTCCTTCCTGGCCAAACTGCTCTCCGTTCAACTCACAATCTGCATCCTATTACAGCTTCATGGGGGGAGAAAATTGTCCAATTCAGGATCCAATTCCAGATAACTCGGATCGTGGAGGACTATTCTTTTACTGCCATTCTATATTCCGGGTGGGATTTACGTAGAGAGAAGTGTCCCAATAGCCGAAGAGTGTGTTGGAAATTTTAGGGGGGGGGGAAGGGGGATGAGGGGGGAGGGGTAGAGGGGGGAAGAGGGGGAGGGGGAGAGGGGGAGGGCGGAGAGGGGAGGGGGAGAGGGGGAGGGCGGAGAGGGGAGGGGGAGAGGGGGGGGGGCTTTAAGGGTAAGGGTCACAGAGGAGATTGGTGAGTTTATAGTTGACTCAGTCCTCACTCATACTCCTGGCTACTACTCAACCTGACACCAACCACACCAAACCACACCAAACCACACAAAACCACACATAATCACACCCAACCACACAAATTACGAGGAAGTATTTGTGTTTTCATAACCACTTCTCGACCATTACCAAAACACTAAAATACACACAGCTTAAATAATCAACCTGAGTTTCTTCACAAGCTAACTGTATCATAATTGCGTGGTCATAAAATGTATCGCACTTTAATCAGTTCTCTACATAATCCTTCATCAAACTATATAACAGGTGTAAATTCTTCCTACCATCAAGTTGTTTTACCAAATGCCTAAGTAGTGAAAGTTAACACGTCTGGCTCTAGGTATTTGAGTCATAGATGGATAATTAGGACGAAACAAGACGTGATGACGGATGGTAGTACGAGTGTGTGTGTGCTCGTCTTTGTGGTGTGTGATGGATTCCTACCTGACAATGTTCTGTTTACCCTGTCCTCAGTGTTCCTCTGTTCATCCTGTCCTCAGTGATGTTTTGTTCATCCTGTCCTCAGTGTTGTTTTGTTCATCATGTCCTCAGTGTTCTTCTGTTCATCTTGTCCTCAGTGTTCCTTTGTTCATCCTGTCCTCAGTGTTCTTTTGTTCAATATGTCCTCAGTGTTCTTCTGTTCATCTTATCCTCAGTGTTCCTCTGTTCATCCTGTCCTTAGTGTTCTTCTGTTCATTATGTTCATCGTGCCTTCCTTTTTTTTTCAACCTCAATTGTTCTTGATTCCATTAAGTTGTTCACCTTAATATTACCTTTACACTTGTAGTCCCTCCCTCACCCCTCCCTCACACACTCCCTCCCTCACTCACCCCCACCGTCTCTCCCTCCCTCACACACTCACCCCTCCCTCACACACTCCCTCCCTCACACACTCCCTCACCCCCCCCCCCCAGTTCAACCAATCTCCCTCTACCACTCTTATTATAAAATTAGTTTCGTCTCCCATGTCTATTCCTTCAAACTTTACCCATTTACCTACTTTTTCCTCTAATACTTTTCCTTGATATTTCAGCCTTAAAACTATACAAACTTTACAAATAATTCAAACTTTTATGAGCAAGATTCTTAAACTTTTTGTAATGTTTCGTTGTTTCTTCCAAAAGTAATGTGATTCAATTGTGTCTTGTCTACTCTTGTACCTGTGGGGCGAGTACCTGTGGGGCGAGTACCTGTATGGCGAGTACCTGTATGGCGAGTACCTGTATGGCGAGTACATGTGGGGCGAGTACCTGTATGGCGAGTACCTGTATGGCGAGTACCTGTATGGCGAGTACCTGTGGGGCGAGTACCTGTGGGGCGAGTACCTGTATGGCGAGTACCTGTATGGCGAGTACCTGTATGGCGAGTACCTGTATGGCGAGTACATGTGGGGCGAGTACCTGTATGGCGAGTACCTGTATGGCGAGTACCTGTATGGCGAGTACCTGTGGGGCGAGTACCTGTGGGGCGAGTACCTGTGGGGCGAGTACCTGTATAGGACACAAAAACCTTCAATAAACAATCGACTTTAATTCTAATTCTTTCTGGTCTTGTGTTTTTCAATATTATGTTTCCTTCTATATAATTTATCTCATTTTCTTCTTTACATTCATCTCTGTTAGTGTTACGTCACGACACAAAGTATAAGACTCATTCAAACTTAACTCACAAGCATTATACCGGAGCATTATTATATCACTATATCATCTTATTCCGTCAGCCTCTACCACATAACCTAACCTAACCAAACCTAGCCTAACTTAGCCTAACTTGAAACCTGTCTCGTCTCCTCTGTCTAGTTCCTCCTCTCTCGTTTCTCCTGTCTCGTCTCTCCTGTCTCGTTCCTCTTCTCTCGTTTCTCCTGTCTCGTCTCTCCTGTCTCGTTCCTCTTCTCTCGTTTCTCCTGTCTCGTCTCTCCTGTCTCTTCTTACCCCGTCGTCTCCCGTCTAACCCACCACCAGGAGCGTCCCACTAGTTAGGTCTTATTACACGACAGTAGCGGCGACTTCCCGACTCCATATTGCTTTTTTATTACACTTTAACGACGAAATGAAACCAGGACATAACTCAACCAACTTCATGAACGGTATCTACAGCACGCCTTCGTGGTTTCAACTAAAGACCATTTAGAGAACAACTCGATTCTCAAGAAAGACTCTTTATTGTGTTCTTGTGTTCTTCATCGTGACTCAAGATAGAACACTGCAGCTGATTGATTTTAAGCTGAAGCAGAAAAATAACATGTGAATATAACATCAACTAATACAGTATGATTCGATTTTGGTTAGATACGTCTCTCTCTCTCTCTCTCTCTCTCTCTCTCTCTCTCTCTCTCTCTCTCTCTCTCTCTCTCTCTCTCTCTCTCTCTTCGTCTGAGCCATCCTCTTAATCTCTCGTTAATCTAATTAACTGTCGTGTTTAACTTCTCTCCGACTCAGCTGACCCAGCCCCACCTCACCTTCCCCCACCCTCCTCCACCCCACCCCACCCCGCCCCTCCTCATCCACCCTGCACTCCACCCCTCCTCATCCACCCTGCTCTACTCCACCCTACTCCCGCCTTACCCAGCCCCACCCACTGTACCTTACCCCGTTCCATACCACCCCGCCCCACCCCGCCCCGCCCCGCCCCGCTCCACCTTACCCAATCTTCAAGTTTCAAGCACTCAATTCCCTTCAGTTTTAACCTTCTTTAATATCTACCTTTACTGACTCTAATTATCTCACTACTGTTCAGGAATGATCACATCGTTTACCTTTATCATCACACGATCCTTTTTCCTTTCCTTAACTCCTTCTTCTCTATTTCAATTCCACAATTATTCTTATTTTTCCCATCATTATCCTCCTTACATCCTCGTCCTCTTCTTTATTTCTCTCTCAATAATTCTTCTTCTTCTCTCTACATCATTCCTTTTTTTTTTATTTCCTCTGGTCGTAGATGGACAAAAAATCCTAACCTAACCTAACCTAACCTAACCTAACCTAGCCTAACCTAACCTAATAACCTAACCTTGCCTTCCTACCTGCCTCTCAATACACCTGAGGATTTTCATTAGTAACAGCCCGCCAGGTATATTGACTGGTTTAATTAAAGGTGTGTATCTCGTCCCATCCCCCCATAAAACAAGTATTTTAAATTAAACTGATATGTAGCGAATATTTAACCCGGCTTTAATTACTCTCGGGAGATCACCTGAAGATTAATCACCCTAAAGCTAAATGAACTTAATCTAATCTCCCCCAGGTAGCGTCAGGGTGTCTAATCTTGAGGTGAAATATAGCTGGGGTGTATGCCAAAGTGTACCTTCACCTCGTCTTGTGTGTGTGTGTGTGTGTGTGTGTGTGTGTGTGTGTGTGTACCAGTCATCATCCTACATCCCCAAATTGAATCGCCTCTTCCCTCTAGTGATGTAAACAAACACACAGGAGGGGGTGTTGGCAGCCTCCCAGAGCACCGACAACCCAACCTCTCTACAGTATATTTACACACGCGCATCGTCCTATCACTGAAGCTGCTCATTTTCCTCCCTGGCATGATAGTGACACAGCAGTAGACGACCAGGAAGGTATCTATGGTAATATTCTGTTTTAAAATCTATAGAAAGTTTTATTTAGATACACTATTCATTCACAGCTAAGTTTACATGTTAAGTGAACAAATTCTTCTATTCTACAGCTTGTCTATCATCATATAGTCCTCTTTAATGGCTGGAGGATTGGAAGGGGGAGGGGGAGGGGGTTGGGGCGGTGAACAATCCTTAAACTCCAAAAAAGTGAAAGTAGGGACTGTATTCACCCCTTAAAACCAGGCACTGTATACACACCCAACCTTAAAATTGTGATATACTGCTGAACCTACCAGACCAAACAAGCTACTTCACACACATATAGATTCCAAGTTTAAGCATGAGACGATAAGCACCACCTCAGGTAGCCGACCTGTTAATGATACTATGGAAACACAATGTGGATCAACACCCGCATCATTAAGAGGTACACAGACATCACTCCCTCCTCCCCCTACCCCCCCAGAGAGTCCCCGCACGCTGGGTAACATTCTATACCTTCCTGGCCACATACAGTATAATGAACCGAATACGATACCATCCCGCAGAAGGGCAGAAGGTGTGATAGAGCCCCCCGCGGATTACCTGAGGTCAATTGGTACCTACTGGATCACTAAACGTCATAATTATTTACCAACAATTGCAATGGGTAAAAGCAGACAACCGAAATATATATACACATACGTCGATAATAGATTCTGAGTAAGTCGTCCACCAGTACCTGCCAGTGACTGTAGAAAATATAATGTTGAAGAAACAAAACCACACAACCAGACACAGGACACATACTGTAGGAGACAGGATTTCTGCTCCGTTTAACATAGAAAACATTGAATTTCCTACAATCCTTAAACCCTGTGAACGCCTTCGGGGATTTTATTCCGACTTACCGACGATTTTATTCCGAAGGTTAAGCCAAACTCTATGACCAACTTGACAAAATTTAAGAGTGAACTGAAGGTAAAGAAAAGAGTGTTTTATATGTCAAAGTATTTATAAGAAAAACAAGCAATACCGCAAAATAATGCACACGACTATGTAATACGATACTGTAAAACGATAACAAAAGATGACGGTAACTAACAACAGATAACGGTAAATAACAACAGATAACGGTAAATAACATCAGATGACGATAAATAACAACAGATAACGATAAATAGCAACAGATGACGATAAATAACAACAGATGACGATAAATAACAACAGATAACGATAAATAACAAAAGATGACGGTAACTAACAACAGATAACGGTAAATAACAACAGATAACGGTAAATAACATCAGATGACGATAAATAACAACAGATAACGGTAAATAACATCAGATGACGATAAATAACAACAGATAACGATAAATAGCAACAGATGACGATAAATAACAACAGATGACGATAAATAACAACAGATAACGATAAATAACAACAGATGACGATAAATAACAACAGATAACGGTAAATAAACAACAGATAACGGTAAATAACAACAGATGACGATAAATAACAACAGATAACGGTAACTAACAGCAGATAACGGTAAATAACAACAGATAACGGTAAATAACAACAGATAACGGTAAATAAACAACAGATAACGGTAAATAAACAACAGATAACGGTAACTAACAACAGATAACGGTAACTAACAACAGATAACGGTAAATAAACAACAGATAACGGTAACTAACAACAGATAACGGTAAATAACAACAGATAACGGTAAATAACAACAGATAACGGTAAATAAACAACAGATAACGGTAACTAACAACAGATAACGGTAAATAACAACAGATAACGGTAACTAACAACAGATAACGGTAAATAAACAACAGATAACGTTAAATAACAACAGATAACGATAAATAACAACAGATAACGGTAACTAACAGCAGATAACGGTAAATAACAACAGATAACGGTAAATAACAACAGATGACGATAAATAACAACAGATAACGGTAAATAACAACAGATGACGATAAATAACAACAGATGACGATAAATAGCAACAGATGACGCTAAATAACAACAGATAACGGTAAATAACAACAGATGACGATAAATAACAACAGATGACGATAAATAACAACAGATGACGATAAATAACAACAGATGACGATAAATAACAACAGATGACGATAAATAGCAACAGATGACGCTAAATAACAACAGATGACGCTAAATAACAATCATGTACTGCGCAAATAAAACACACCGGGGACAGGACTGGTAAAAGGAAACGGTCACCACTTTACTGCTTTTGGATAGGTCGTTTAGGTTAGGTTAGGTTAGGTTAGGTTAGGTTAGATTAGTTTAGGTTAGGTTAGGTTAGGTTAGGTTAGATTAGTTTAGGTTAGGTTAGGTTAGGTTAGGTTAGGTTAGATTAGTTTAGGTTAGGTTAGATTAGGTTAGACTAAAGATATCTTTGTAGACCGCACGCTATAGTACTTCCAAATACTTTATATTCAACCCAAGTAACAATATGAAGGAATGTGTAAGAAATAAAGCGGCCATAATCCCGTGACCTTGTTTGTGATGACCAGTTGGCAGCGTTCCAGTAAGACCACAGGAGGAGTAAACAATGCTGGCTTATGTAAAAAAAATATATCTTCTAGTTAAACAATTCCTTCGGCCACTGTATACAATATAATGTATCAGTAACTTGTATAGACATAGATATCCTGGTAGAACAGACGGCCTGACCTACTGAACACGTAACTGTCGAATATAATGAAATTCTGATTGTGAAAAGACAGACATGAACGACTCAAGTGTCCACCTCTTTAACAGGCAAGAGTTGGACGCAAAATGACGCCAGCAGCTCCATCTCTCACGATGACTGATTATCCTTTAGGACTTTGGCTTCAAGAGAACACAAAATAAAGTCTTGAGATTCAACAGGTACCGCGCTGGCCACCAGGCTGAGGTGAAAAGCCTAAGTAAAGACAACAGGGGACTAGACGGACCCCGCGCCCCACTGACCAGACCCAACCACAACTTTGTCACTTCCTTTTGGACTAACGTATAATATCAGGAGGAACGGGCAACAGTCCATTACTTTTCCGAAGACAATAAATCTAACAGTTCTTCCAGGTTGTGGGCGTAATGGACGTCAGAACCAAGGAAGAATTTTTTCCCTTAATAAAGCAGAACGGCCGAAGCAACACCTCAGTTAATGAAGTAGTTACACTCGATGGATAACTTTGTTGTGAGAAACTTCATCACCAGAAGTTTAGTTGCCCCAGACAACACACCGATTAGCATCATCACATTTCCTACACTCTACTTGTTGCCCGAGTAACTTCCTCACAACGGTCGAGATAAGAGGACACTCACTAACAAACTGATATGACACAATGATAGCAATTGCAGGAGTGAGCTGTGCACTGGACTCTGGCGGTGGGACACGTCGTATGGAACATCAACTTGGAAACCAACACTGTCGAGTCGAGGAATAACTCTCACACTTGTCGGGAAATAACTTTTTAAACCAGTCCAACTGCATCTCCTACTGAACGGGTAGTTAACCAGCTGCCAGGACCTTTGAAGGATCCCGACACGCCATATAATCAGGTTACAAGACAGAGGAACACAAAGTAACTCCTTGATGCCGCCCTAGTCAGAGGTGACCCGCTGCTGCTGCCATAAGTAATTTCCACAGAGACGTCTAAGAACAACTCAATCTCTACCGTTCTCCTAATATAATTCATGAGCAAAATGATTTCCTTTGGGATGGTTCAGGACAGTGCGATACAGTTCTGTGCCAGGAAAGATTACATTTTTATTTAGAATTTAATGGAAACCGACACATGATGAAACCAGGATATATAAAAATAAGTCATATCAGTGTCAGGTAAGTGATAACTAAGAATTAATGTCAAACAAATATAGTAAAAATTAGTAACGAAAGAATTAGAATAAACCTAAGAGCTTAAACTTAATACAGTTCCCTAATTCAATAACAATACAGCCTTAATCAACACTAAAGTACCTGTAGGTAGAAGATCACGTTAAAGGTAATCATGATTTATTGCTCTACCGTGATGTAAACAAAATCAACCATGATGCACTGGAGAGCTAGTGTCGTTACTCCCCCCCGCTGCCTCAATACTCTCAACTTAGCGCGAGGAAATGGTATGTCTGCCTCCCTAAGAGCTCCTCCCATTAATCTTGCTTCTTATAGATATTTTTACAATCGTTCAAGAAGCTTAGGAGAAAGAAACACATTACTTGAAAATCCTCTCAAGCTGACAGTGGCAACCAGAGCAAAATACAGATCCCGTCACTCTCTCTCTCTCTTTCTCTTGTGTTTATGTGTGCTCTTAAATATAAACTACACACTTAAATACTTTGTAATAAGAGGACTGTATCAACAAAGGTGAGGAGGAGGAAGGGAGAGGAGGAGGAGGAGGAGAAGGAAGAAGAAGAGGAGGATGTCTAAGTTTTTAAAGCATAAGAAGAAATCGTTTATCATTCACGTGAAAGTTGTAACATGTGAGATTGAACAAGAGAGAGAGAGAGAGAGAGAGAGAGAGAGAGAGAGAGAGAGAGAGAGAGAGAGAGAGAGAGAGAGAGAGAGAGAGAGAGAGAGAGAGAAAAAAAATAAATAGCTTCCATATAAAAAGTTACCTTCGATAATCTGATTAGTTTTTTCACCAATGCAAACTTAAAATCAAGACCCACTTCCTCTCTCGTCCAATAAGAAATAACGTCTACCTTATAATATCAAAGGAACAATCAGGTTAAAACTATGAAACTTAATGAAGCAAGTTTCCCCAGGTGTCGAGAAGGTCGTCACAAAGCAGTACATTATTGATGTTGGGAGTCCTGTGGCAATCAGTACACACGCTCAGGTTGACTCGAGGCTTATAATAACATAATGGCCTCCACACACCCTCGGGAATTAACTTATCAACTATGCAGAAAGCTTGGTAGACTCACCGCTCACAGAGTATCTAACACTAAACACGTTATTTTGTCCCGGGGAAATACATATGCATTTCTAACTTTAAAAATAAAATCGTATACGAGTTTTTAAGATACGTCTAAAATAATGAGGCCCAAACTTGAGTCAAAATTAGCCCGTGTTCAAGTACGTTCTCTCATTCTGGGGGAAAAAAATAATTAACATAAGGGTCTTTGAGAATCTGATCCAGACCCTCGACCCTCAAACCGACACCAACCAGTGATCAAAAATATATATAGAGAAGAATTCACGTCACAGGAGACTGGTGACCTTACTGGAGTGTTTACTGGTGTGGCGGAGTGAAGGAGACGCCTGGCTGAGGTTAGTCAGGGGTGATCAGCCCGACACAACACAGGGGTGACACAAGTCCTCTTCCCTTACCTGCAAGAAAGAAAAATAAATAAATAAAAAAATCCACAGAGTACATTTTATTGACACATTTAATGCATCTATTTTATTTCAACATTATCTGTTTCTCCATTTACTAATTTATAATGTCTTAACTGGAAATCAAAAGATAATTATTAGAAAACAAATCATTTCCTTTTTCATTCATCTTCGGTAAAAAAGAAAAGAGCAAATAACTTCCTACGGTAAACTTGCAACAATTTAACACATCTTAAAAAAAACGTCATTCCACTCTTTTCTAATATAATCGTCGATATAAACACGCATATAACCTTCACCTGTACAAACTACCCGAATATAAACAAACCTACAGAAGGGAACAGTGTGACACGAGTAGTGGAGCAACACACACACACACGTGACTGATGGTGTATATTGTAACACACTTATTAGCTATACAGATCGTCTTGGCCACAACAATAAACAGTGAATACATCTAGAGCCGAGTGTTTGTAGAGTCCGTGTGAGTGTGACAGCCAGCCTATAGTCACCTCCACCACTGCCCTCGATGTTGTATACAAACACACACTCGGGTAACCATACCGGCAATTACCTCGGTTATCGGGTTGAGAGAGTCTTCAGTCCCCATGAGTTCTGAAAGGCAGTACAGGAGAGGTTGAGCGAGTCAGTGAGTATATTAACCTGCAGCAGAGGTCAGCGTGCTCGGGTATACACCACCACACAATAACCAAAGTTTCTCATTAGTAGGAACCAATTTAGCCATAATGATGAAGACCAGACAGCGTACACACAGCCAGGGAGGAGAGGCTGGGAGAATCAATGACTCTCCATAATGACTGGGTTGTAGAGCCCTCCTCCTCCTCACTGACAACATCACGGTGAACCTAACGAGGATATCGAGAAAGTCAGATGATCTAAGATGAATTAAATAACGTTGTTTCTTGCCTTAACAACAGACTCACTGTCAATAAGGTTACATGAGTGAGTTAAAATCCCATATAATAAAAGTTAGAGTTACAGTGATTGTTAGAGAGTTGTAAAGTGTGGGTACATTACTGGAGCCGTTGTTACATGACGTGAATAAATTGACTTGGTCTCTGATATTTTTAAACTGTCAAAAGAACATGATGAAACAATTTGTCAGAGTAGAGACCAACATTTTATTTTGTTGAGGAAATAAAAACTGTTGAATATGATATATGGGAGATAAAAATCGTCTCGGCACGGAAGGGGAAAACATCAACAAACCCAATTTTGCCTCAGTACGCATCAACCATCACAGGTTTCCATGTCGGCTTTTTGGGGATTAAAACTAGTTGACGCTCTCCCTATAGAACGAATACGTCTCTCAGCTTGCTTTTGAACAGCCTGAAATATATTCAACAGCTTGAAAACTTCTGAATTTAAACTCTTTTATAACTTGGAACATACTGAACAACTTGGAATCTTTCAAATTGAAGTATTTTAAGCAATTTGGAATATTTATGACAATTTTTAACCTCTTGAGCACATTGAAACATTTTGAGCCTGGAGCCTTTTGAAATGAAATATTCTGTGTAGCTAGAAACTTTGAACAATGTGAACAACCTGAAGAATCTTAAATATAGAACATTTTGAACAACTTGGTTCAATGTTCACTGTCCACACTCACCCCCTCATCCCATACCCCAAGTGTTCATCCTTTACACGTCAGCTGAACACCACTGACTGTCTCGACTCTCCACGTTGAATAAACTTCCCTTGACCACACCTGTAATGAAGCAGTGAACCTCGTCCTTTTGTATTCGACCCTCAGGTGATAAAGGTCAAATAGCCTCAACGTCCTAACTGATCCTAGTCGAACTTAAACTAATCCATTACGACTGGGTTCCATTAATACTGGATCCGGTTTAGAGGTTCATCTAGATCGGGGTATATTTTCCAAACTTTAATTATCATAGTAATACAATAATACTAAACTGTAATAAATGATTTCAGTAACTATTAAGTTCTCCTGTATTCTAAAGTCAAATCATATGTATTATATTACTACAGCATATTTTTGTATAATTTCAGCCATACTCTCTTCTACAAAACTGATGGCGAGCTTCAAAAAAATACAAACAGAGATTAATCACACAACTCGACCATCAAGTGTTTTTACCTCATCTTCAAGCAAAACACCTCAAGACCCCCAAGACCTCCAAGACCTCCCAAACCCACCAAGACCTCCCAAACCCAACAAGACCCTCGAGACCTCCCAAAACCATCAAGACTCTCCAGACCTCCCAAAACCTCTAAGACCCCCCCAAGACCATCCCCGAAGAAAAGGTGAGGAGGCCCAAGATAAGATCAAGATTGTCACCTGTGGCTGCTAATTGGACAAATTCCCCTCCCCCCCCAAAAAAAAAATTAACGCCACTACACTCGCTCTGTCTCGTCCTACAGCCACACCAGTCGTCACCTCCTACACTGGCGACTGCTAAGATGGAGTAATAATAATAATAATAATAATAATAATAATAATAATAATAATAATAATAATAATAATAATAATAATAATAAAGAACCACAAAGAAATACAAAAATTAAAAAAAAGATCAATGCTGAGAAACAATATATGTATGTTGAGTTGTCAAAGTAAGAGAAACAATTGAGACCTTTTAATTGTGTGTAAATGAGGCAGAAAGTCAGATCAGCAACCTGGCACTTGGTCACAATTTTCGTGAGGCCATATGGCAGGAGGGTCTACAACACATTATGCTTCCAATATCTTCCCAGGCGGTAGTACCTCCCTGTTTGATAGCTACCTACTACATACTACATACAGTACATACAGCCTTCGAAGTAGTGTATCTCCCTAAGAACTCAAGAACCTATGTCTGACGCACACTCCAACCTAAGGCCCTCCATGCTGTACTACTTTTAAGACTTAAATTAACTACAACAGACAGACAGACAGAAAGACAGACAGACAGACAGACAGACAGACAGACAGGCAGACAGACAGACAGACAGACAAATAGATAGACAGATAGATATATAGATAGATATTAAATTCAGTCAAATTGCGAAACCAGTTCAGATTCATTCAACATTTACAGAGAGTGAACGTAAACAATGGACATAAAATCATAGACAATACAGGTATACAAACAATATACATATATACAGTGCAGGTATACAGTGCAGGTATACAGTGCAGGTATACAGTGCAGGTATACAGTGTAGGTATACAAACAATGAAAAGGTAGTGCAGGTATACAGTGCAGGTATACAAACAATATACATATATACAGTGCAGGTATACAGTGCAGGTATACAAACAATATACATATATACAGTATATACAGTGTGGATATACAAACAATATACATATATACAGTGAAGGTATACAAACAATATACATATATACAGTGAAGGTATACAGTGCAGGTATACAAACAATGAAAAGGCAGTGCAGGTATACAAACAATGAAAAGGCAGTGCAGGTATACAAACAATATACATATATACAGTATAGATATGCAAAAAATACACACACACACCTAAAAAATGGTGAACATTAATTCATTCAAAAGGGGTGGGAGATAGAGGTGAGAGATAACGAGGTGAGAGATAACGAGGTGGGAGATAACGAGGTGAGAGATAACGAGGTGGGAGATAACGAGGTGGGAGATAACGAGGTGGGAGATAACGAGGTGAGAGATAACGAGGTGAGAGATAACGAGGTGAGAGATAACGAGGTGAGAGATAACGAGGTGAGAGATAACGAGGTGAGAGATAACGAGGTGAGAGATAACGAGGTGAGAGATAACGAGGTGAGAGATAACGAGGTGAGAGATAACAAGGTGAGAGATAACGAGGTGAGAGATAACGAGGTGAGAGATAAAGAGACGAGAGATAAAGAAAGGAGAATTAAAGTCTATATTTATCAACAAAGGAAAGTGTCGTCTAAGTCATTATGTAGTATGAGTGACGAGCAAGAGGTGTGTGAGGGCCGGTAACAGAGAGGAAGGGTCACTAAGGGAGAGAGAGCCCTTCATTGAGTGACGAGCAAGAGGTATGTGAGGGCCGGTAACAGAGAGGAAGGGTCACTAAGGGAGAGAGAGCCCTTCATTGAGTGACGAGCAAGAGGTGTGTGAGGGCCGGTAACAGAGAGGAAGGGTCACTAAGGGAGAGAGAGCCCTTCATTGAGTGACGAGCAAGAGGTGTGTGAGGGCCGGTAACAGAGAGGAAGGGTCACTAAGGGAGAGAGAGCCCTTCAATGTACATTATGGGCTGCTGCTCGTACGCTCACGTCCCTTCACCCCGACACAGAGGCATCCACACCAACCCTTCACACAGTACCTAACCTAACGTAACATAACCTAACCCAGCCTCACTTCACAAGCAAAATTTATGGAAATTAAAAGAAACTGCAGCTGGTATAATTTGCTTCCCTTAACTATCATAGTGTGTGTGTGTGTGTGTGTGTGTGTGTGTGTGTGTGTGTGTGTGTGTGTGTGTGTGTGTGACCCTAACCCCCTGGCAGGTAGCGTTAAGGTGTTTAATCATCAGGTGAAGGGGAAGGTGTGAGGTTAATCTTCAAGTGATCCAGGGACTGTGACTGATGAATTTCCGGCCCAGGTAGAGACGTTGATGATGAGGAGGACAGGTATGTGTCTGTCTATGTCTGTATGTCTGTCTGTCTGTCTGTCTGTCTGTCTGTCTGTCTGTCTGTTTTTGTGAAGTTATGTCACTTTTTGGGTGTTGTTAGGATGGTGCTCAGTGCTCCTTTATACTGATTACGATGGTGACCTAGGATGGTGCTCAGTGCTCCTTTATACTGATTACGATGGTGACCTAGGATGGTGCTCAGTGCTCCTTTATACTGATTACGATGGTGACCTAGGATGGTGCTCAGTGCTCCTTTATACTGATTGGGAAATATAAATAAGGTGTTTGGTGACGTAGTGTGGGTCATTCTCCTCCCTGGACCTTTACCTGGCCAAATTGGGTCCAGTATTAACAACCCGGGCACTTGATAATAATCCTCTTCTCCTTCATTCTCTCTCCACCATTTTCTTCTTCCTCATTCTCTTTTGATCATTTTCTTCCCTTCCCTCCCTCCTTCTCTAGCATTCTCTTCTCCCTCTTGCCTTCGTTCTTCATCATTCTCCCTTCCCTCTCCACCATTCTCTTCCCTTCCTTCCCTCCCTCCCTCCATCTTCACCATTATTTTCCCTTCCCCCCCTCTTCCCTTCCTTCCCTCCCACTCTTGCATTCGCCCCAGAAAATTAAGTTCAGCCAAATTTAATATAGACCAAACAAGACCAGGCAAGGTGAAGTTACTGTCATACGAAAACAGTAATGGCCGTACCTAAATTGGATAAACTTCGCTTCAGTAATGAGTATTTTTTGGTTTATTCTCGTGGCCTCATATTATACAGGCTGATCAGGGTGGAACATCGGGAACAGCTTGAATGAGTCGTGTTGGTCGGAGATACACGGGACAATATATCCTCTAACATGATATAAATAAACACAAAAACACATCAGTGAATTATTAAACAGTGAGAGATAAGTGAGAGATAAGTGAGAGATGAGTTAGAGAGACAAAGCCTAGTAGTAGAGACCAAAATAAGGCACAGACATCCCCCCAAAGAACAAAATGAATAAGTAATGTTAGTCTAAACACTGTTCTCATCAACATTTAAAACGATATTATTAATTGTCGTTATCATGAAATAAGGTTTTATATAATAATAAAATACTACTACTACTACTACTACTACTACTACTACTACTACTACTACTACTACTACTACTACTACTACTAATAATAATAATCAATCAATATCAACAGTGATTACAAGTGACGAAATAAAAGACACTTAAGGACATAACAACCTAACACTACATAATGTACTTAGCGTAGAGAACACAATGGACGAGGTGGCCTGAGTCATACCTGTAATCAGTGGTGTGTGTGTGTGCAGGTCTCCTGGCCTGGGGCGGTGCTCGGCCAGGTCTCCTGCAGTTTGCCAGGGTCTCCACTTACTGATAACTTCCTGGGCAAAACACTTTCATGTTGACCTCTTTATCCTCCATTAGTGGTGAGGTGTGTGCCTCTACCACAGCCCTCACAGCAGGGGGCTGCCTCGCTCACCTCCATCTCAGTATCGCATTCTCCCTGCCTCTCACAGTCCTTCCTTTCCTTTGTGCTGTACGCCTCCCCACAACACCCGCAGGTGGCCCTTGACGTACAATCAATAGCAAGAATAATGTCTTAAGGGTTTTATGGATACTTTGGTGACGGCACTTGCAGCTACTTTACTGCTGTGTGGCTGACAGCTCCTCCTGCCCCACACCCTATTCCTGGGACCCTAATTGCCTTGGAATATTAGACTTGGGCTGTCAACGCTGCAATACGCCCTGTAGTCATACGTAGCCACTTTTGCTACCCCTGTATGAGAGCAGTGATGGTGGTAGTGTAGCCACTATGAGAGGTCTAACATAGCCTCAAGTTAGAACACTGTAGGACGAACACACTCTAATATGCAGTAAGTTTTCCAGTAAGACGCCAAGTTATGGGAAGTGTCGTGGTAGTGATCAGTGTACTGTGTCAGCTGGCCTCTCGTCTCCTCGGCCAGTGCTGCTGCTCCAGTCTTACCTCCCACAGATGTGTGACGTCACCACCATTACGCCACCTATTGTAGATCTTAAAGAGTGCTCAACCCTCATTAATGTCGGTTTATTTACTACCAGCGGTGCAGTGGCTGAGTGGATACAGAGGTCGCCTCAAGTCCTATAGGTCGCACACATAGTTCACCCAGATGTGAACGGGTACCTAACTTAGCTGCCTTTATGTGTACCGAAACTCGGATTAGTCTTTAACCCTTGAGTACAATGACTTAACCCTTATACATGATAGGTTAATCCTTGAGTACGATGACTTATCCCCTTAACTATAATGTCATCGTATTCAACTTGGTCTCAGGCGTAAAAATAGGATTTCTTGTTTATGTCAATTAACGCCAACAGACTATTTATAATGAATACATGTTTGGCATTAATCCTTCTCTCTCCCCCCTTCTCTTCACTATGTGCAGTTTGAGGCGCCGTCACCTCTCACAATAACAACAACACCCATGTAACTCCTAAACAATAAGTCACATTAACTCCACCTCTCAACCCATACTTTAATTAATGTCTCTGATAAACAAAACATAATTAAGAAGCTTGTGTTTTCCGTTTTATTATGAGAAGTTAATTACAATTTTCTTGACTAAATGAACAAAAGGGAGGAGGTCTGTGGAAGGGGACCTGCAACAGCCTTCACAACATCCATCATCTCCACCCACTGATAAGGAAAAATAAGGACAGATACCATCACCTACATCCTTAGCTACGGAAATAAAACTGAAAATAGTCCCTCTTCCTCCTCCTCCTCCTCTTCTTTACAATAAGGTTATCAAATACACAAAATATTCTCTAGATAATTGGTAATAAAGTTGTGTTTTAGACGTATGTGAATCACTCAAAGTCGCTGTTGTGATGACTGGCAGTATGTGAGTGGTGGTCCCCAGTCGTTGTACCACTACATTAAAAAAAATAGACCTGTTTAGCTTTTGTTTATGTGAAATTACGAGGGAGAGAGAGAGAGAGAGAGAGAGAGAGAGAGAGAGAGAGAGAGAGAGAGAGAGAGAGAGAGAGAAACCAAAAAAATATATACAAATGAAAGAAAGAATTAAAAAAAAGACCACTAGTACTGATCTCAGGACAACTGGGACAATAAAATAAACCAAGACAATATTATTTCACCAGGCGAGTTAATGTATAAAAGGAAAATGAATAAATGGTAAAAAAAGGAAGACAAATACATATTTTTTTCATGATTATGGTAAGAATTTATCGTAAAAACATATTCTGAGGGTAAATATTTAATTGAATTTAAGTCAAAGCCACCTCATAATTGCAATGCTCAACACCTGTGACGCTCAATGCTCAACTCTACCTGTGTCGCTTAGTGCTCAACACCTGTGACGCTCAATGCTCAACTGTACCTGTGTCGCTCAGTGCTCAACACCACCTATACAGCACCACATATTTTCACCAGCGTAAAAGAAAATTGGTTATACTACAACTCAGGGACCCACGTACCATTTTCCCAAATTGGTTAGTCGTTGTAAGAGGAAAATGGGGAGATCAGAAGGCCTTAACAGTCATATATGTCTGTATCACCAGGAATATTTGAAGATACATTTGGGGACTAACAAACAACAACAGACTTACTCCCCAAACCACATCTGGGGGGGGGGGGGGAATAATAAACTCATATTTCCCATAGATGCGTTGTCTGTGCTGGGGTGATTGCAACAGGCGGCTCAGCGACGGAAGAGAAATTCAGACGAAAAAAAAAAATTGTTCCACATTTCCCAGTTGCATCGCTCAATGGCAAAGACATAAAGTAAAAAAAAAAAATGTTTCACTCTCCTCTACTCGTGGTAGTTAAAGTATGAAGCAACATCCCTGAATGGAGTAGTTTTCAGGCTTTCCCAGCGATGATGACGGGTGTGTGTGTGTGTGTGTGTGTGTGTGTGTGTGTGTGTGTGTGTGTGTGTGTGTGTGTGTGAGTGTGTGATAACCCTAACCCTCAGAAGGATGACATTTTGGTTTTTGCTACACAACCAACACATCCCCCATAGCTACACAACCAAGACAGTCCCACAACCAACATAGCCCCACAACCCCACAGCTACACAACACAGCCCCATAGCTACACAACACAGCCCCATAGTTACACAACACAGTCCCACAGCTACACAACCAACACAGCCCCACACCTACACAACCAACACAGCCCCACACCTACACAACCAACACAGCCCCACGCTTATACAACCAACACAGCCCCACACCTACACAACCAACACAGCCCCACACCTACACAACCAACACAGCCCCAGAGCTACACAACCAACACAGCCCCACACCTACACAACCAACACAGCCTCACACCTATACAACCAACACAGCCCCACACCTGTACAACCAACACGGCCCCAGAGCTTCACAACCAACACAGCCTCACACCTACACAACCAACACAGCCCCACACCTACACAACCAACACAGCCCCACACCTATACAACCAACACAGCCCCACATCTACACAACCAACACAGCCCCACACCTACACAACACAGCCCCATAACCAACACAACCTCACAGCTACACAACACAGCCCCACAGGAGTTACTGTAGTGTCTAGCATGGCATCATCAGAGGCAGGCGGGGCAAGACTGGGGCGGGAACTGTTAAAGTGGTATTGTCGATGGCCAGGCGGAGAGCGCCCTCCTCTCCCTCCCTCTCTCTCTCTCTCTCTCTCTCTACTCCCTCATCACTGGTCCTTTTCTCCCTTCCTCTATCCCTCTCTCACACCTACACCCCTTCCTCCCTCATTAATTCTCTCGTTAACCCTATTTCCACCATCTTTTCTTCTCTTCCTTCCTCTCTCACTCCTTCATCACTCCTTGTTTCTCTCCTTCACTCCCTCACCCACTCACCACCCCTCCCTCCCTCTCTCTGTTCAACTTCCCAACCACCTCCTTCTCCCTCCTTCACCCAACCTCCCTCTCTGCTTCATCCGTTTACCACTTCATCCCTCCTCCTCCTCCTCCTCCTCCTCCTCCTCCTCCTCCTCCTCCTCCTCCTCCTCCACCTCCTCCTCCTCATCCTTCCCCTCTCCCCCATTCCCTCCCTCCGTCACCCAATCACCATTCTCTCCTCTCACACCCAACACCCTCCTTCTCTCTCTCTCTCCCTTCCTCACCTTCCTCTACACCCAACTCCCTCCCTCTCTCTTTCTCCCTTCCTCACCTTCCTCTACACCCTAAACTCCCTCCCTCTCGTCCACTACTCACCTTCGTCCTTCCCTACACTCCCTCCCTCCTTGCCCTAAATTATTAAAGCTTTACGCAAAGCTTTAGTCAGCTGCATGAAGCTTTTACCCCTCCCGCCGCCTGCTGGGTGAGGCAGCCTGTGGCGGACACCTCCTTACACTAAGCCAGGCGATATTACTGGAGACTTTTCCCACGTTACTTAATAATAATAATAATAATAATAATAATAATGATAATAATAATAATAATAATAATAATAATAATAATAATAGTGATGATGATGATGAAAAATTAACTCGACATTCTGGCAATTGAAGGCCATAAAGTCCATACTGGTCACGCTGCTTCTTGTGTACTGAAGACTGTGGCACCCGTTAACACTCTAAAAACTTCCCTTGATATTTTATCCCAGTTTGAACTACCTCAAAAATAT
>CAUDMG010002538.1:10447978-10510478 GCA_958450375.1 Homarus gammarus
AAAATCTATAAAGTATTAAGAGGGAATTTTGACCCTCTCCCAAAAATAAAGACAGACACAGACAGACAGAGACAAATAAAGATAGACAGACAGACACAGACAGACAGACAGACAGACACAGACAGACAGACAGACAAACTCACAACGTTCTATTAATCAACATATATCCAGTACACAAATGAGCTAACGATTGCTTGATAGTTAAGAAATTACTCGAATTTCATTAACTACAATACAAACCTCACACGCATCACCTCCCACGACATCAACATCACACGAAACCAAATGAAACAAGGCGAATCGCTGTGTAAATAAGAGACCCTGGAAGTAAAACAGTATATATTACGTATATTTTCGGCTTGGTGTATTTTCGTTCAAGATTTATGGTAGAATTATAGTATATTTACATCTGGCTAGAGTTTGGCAAGGGAGGGAGGGAGGAAGGGGTGTTGGAGGGGGCGTTGGGGAGTGTTGGAGGAGTCGGGGGGGATGTGTGGAGGAGGTGTTAGGGTGTGGAGGGGACATTGGGGGTGCTGAGGGTGTGGGTGAGTGTTAGGGGTCTTAGGTTAGGTTAGGTTAGGTTAGGTTAGGTTAGGTTAGGTTAGGTTAGGATATTGTTGTGCTGGTTTGAGTTTATTTGTTTGTCAGTACGAGTGTGTTTAATTACCAGCCGCTCAAATTGCCAAACTTTCCAGGTATTGCCTCAAAACTTTTCACATTAAACTTCCCCGGATTATATTTTGCTTTCTTCCTCTCTGAGACGATCACAGGTGATACACAAGGTCACAGGTCATACAAGGTCACAGATGAGATACAAGGTTACAGGTCATATACATGGTCAGAGGTCATATACACAGGGTCACGGGTGATATACAAGGTCACGGGTTATATACAAAGTAACAGTTTATACAACGAGGTCACATGTCATACACAAGGTCACAGGTCATACAAGGTCACAGGTCATACAACAAGGTCACAGGTCATACAACAAGGTCACAGGTCATACAAGGTCACAGGTCATACAACAAGGTCACAGGTCATACAACAAGGTCACAGGTCGTACACAATTCATGGTCACCCCAACATGAAACATGTACACTACACGAGATATCGAATAGCGATTTCAACACGTAATGATACCGTACTGGTCGATGAATGCTTCTTAACTACAGCGATGATGATAACGGAAGTGAAATTCAATAGTAATAGACGAGCTATTAGTTTTTACGATGCTATTAAAACAACGTAATGGTTCGATGGTGGTGTATGGTGTAAAATTCAATATTATTAACAAAATATTTTTCTTCTTAATGTTGATAATTTGTAACTAAAACGAGGAGTGTCTCAGGAGCAATAGTTGTACTGTACGTCTGGCAGCAATTTATCTGGATGAGTCAGTGCGACAGACAGAGACGCCAAACAGTCAGACACGTCAACCAGTCAGTAATTTCCACCACCACCACCACTACTACAACTTGCGTGTGTGTGTGTGTGTGTGTGTGTGTGGATAAAGTCGAGTCTTATCCATGTGTGTGACCTAATAACTCTTTTGTTTTAGGTATGCATCTCCCTTAGCTTCCACAGCAACTTGATCCACAGCACACAAGTCACAGCTTCAATCACAGCACAAACCACACCACACAAGTCACAGCTTCAATCACAGCACAAACCACAGCACACAAGTCACAGCTTCAATCACAGCACAAACCACAGCACACAAGTCACAGCTTCAATCACAGCACAAACCACACAGCTCAAGTCATAGCGCAGTGTCTGCTTTATATCCGTTAAGTGAAATCCATCTCAGTCAGCTGCACCTGTTGTTCCTCGCCTGCCTACATGACACCTGACGCTCTACCTTCAATACACCGGTGATTGAGTCCCTTGAGTGTGTGTGTGTGTGTGTATACGATTATGCAATCAAGTATACAGTATCACAATGGAATATGCAATTTCCTGTGTAGAAAAGACCCACAACAGAGCGGCGTTGAATCACATCCACAACACACCCTGACGTGAGCGTGTTACATCCATTGAACACACACACACACTCACACACACACACACATACACATACACATACACACACACACACACACACACGAACAAAACTGTGACTCCTCCCCTCCCACCCTCACCCACCCCGCCATAAAACTAAGGCTATCTCATTACCTGCCCAAACATTTGCTATTTTGACAGTTCGAAAAGTATCATATTATGTTCTTGGTAAATTTTTACAACTGTATTTCCATTCATCTAAAATTTACAATTCGATCTTATTTATCATCAGTAGTTTTTCCATTGAACAAAACGCAAATAAAAATTAAACAAAGATGACACGAAAAAAAAAAAATAATAATAATAATAATCTCTCTCTCTCTCTCTCTCTCTCTCTCTCTCTCTCAACACACCTTCACCAGTCTTCCCCCCCTCCCCCTTAACCCATCACAACCACCACCACCTCTAATCTCAAACACATGGTACCCGAGGGAGACACTAACCTTGGAACAGAGAACACTTTAAATACACAGACACACACACACGATGTCTCTCCTATAATACACGTCTGGGTCAAGGGAGGTGTTATGGTTAGGTTAGGTTAGGTTGGTTGTTGTGGTTGGCGGTTGTTGTGGTTGATGGTTGTTGTGGTTGACGGTTATTGTTGTTGACGGTTATTGTTGTTGACGGTTATTGTTGTTGACGGTTATTGTGGTTGACGGTTACTGTGGTTGACAATCATTGTGGTTGACAGTTATTGTGGTTGAAGGTTATTGTGGTTGACGGTTATTGTGGTTGACGGTTATTGTGGTTGACGGTTATTGTGGTTGACGGATATTGTGGTTGAAGGTTACTGTGTCATAATCACAGTACCTCAGTTTTATATCCCTGTTGCTGTGCGTTGCGCTGTGTACATGGTGTGGCTGTGATGTGGCTGGTGCTGTGTTGAGGCCAGACAAAGACACAGAGGGTGACACAGCTCCGGGGTCAAGGCAGAGATTGACACAGCTCCGGGGTCAAGACAGAGGGTGACACAGCTCCGGGGTCAAGGCAGAGGGTGACACAGCTCCGGGGTCAAGGCAGAGGGTGACACAGCTCCGGGGTCAAGGCAGAGGGTGACACAGCTCCGGGGTACAATGGACATCCCTGTGTGGGTCAATAACCTACAGTGAGAGTAACGTGTTTGTGTTGTAAGTGTGTGGGGCCAGAGGGTGGTAGCGGCTCCCTCGGCCAGGTATCATGTGTCCTCTGCCACCACCATCACCACAACTGACACCTTCCTGCCACCACCACCACCACACCTAACACATTCCTGCCAACACTACCACCTTCATATCTAACACCTTTCTACCACCACGGTATCACAACACAGCACCAAACTACATAGAACCAGAGGCAATTCAACGGCCCCAAATTATATATCAGGAAACAGACACTTGCTGAATTACTGTCTGATTTGGTCTTGTCTTAACAGCAGTAGGTCCTCCTCCCCGCCCAGACGTCTTCCGGTGAACACTAAGATGAACGTCTGAATTTATACGACCACGGAAATGGTTGCCGCGTCTCTATTGACTCCAATACTCTGCGCCTAAGTTCGATAAACCAATACCCGAGATTTCACTAAAAAATGAATTTGGTGACCTTTAAGTGCGTCAGTAATCGATCACATGAGAGGTGGTGGCATTGATCTGCATGGTGGAGGTGACACAGACGGTGGCGGCGACGGAGGCGGTGTGAGGTGGTTCCATCCCATCCTCTCTCCGCCACTCACTTGACTTTGTGCTCACACTTACGTTAATGAAGCTATGTGAAAGGTAATGCTTATAGGGTCTTCTTATATGTGACCGAGTAAGTGAGGTGAAGATAAGGGGATTTCTGTTGGCAGTGACAGACAGTATGGCGGTGTAGTGCGTGTGTGTGTGTGTGTGTGTGTGTGTGCGTGTATCACTGGAAAAAGTACCAGGTGAGTGCAACACAACACACCTAACCTGAGGAGTGAGGCAATTCAAAAGTTCATGACCTGAACTAATAAGAGCTAAATTCAACAGTGGGTCACCTAGGTCACGTATGATAAATGACTTCAGTGACCAACCATTTACATGTATAATGTCTACAGCTGAAATTAAAGTTAATATCATACGTAACTGAGATTAAACATGACTCCACATTACGTATCTGTGTGGTTATCATATAAACCTTTATGCAAGAATACAATACTACTTTCTTGACAGCTTATGGTATGTACCCGTATATCACAGCACACACGACACTCGTTACTTGATCACAGGGAAAAAGAAATAATCTCGTGGACTCAAATCTCGACTTCTAGGAAAACATTCAATAGGTCTCCGTCGCCTTGTCCATTTTCCTGGTAATGTTGTGAGAAACCAGTTATCTACATTTACTGAGAAGTATGACGGAGCGCCTACAAAAAAAGTGAAGTTCGCAGAGAAGAGTCAGATCTGATAAGTCCATTCCCGTATGGCAAGTCAAGAGCGACACAAACTCCTCCTCTTTCTCTCGTCGTCACTGATATATAAATATAATCTGCGTCCCTCTCCTATTTCCGTGTATCGTATTTACAGCATCCTATTCATCCCCACGTAATGACCGTCACTTCAAGCTCATTTCTTCCCCTTACACCCACACATCATGTCTTACACCCACACATCATGTCTTATACCCACACATCATGCCTTACACCCATATGGCCTCACGAAAATTGTGACCAAGTCCCAGGTTGGTGATCTGTCTTTCTGCCTCATTTACACACAATCGCAGGGTCTCAATTGTTTCCCTTACTATTGACAACCCCATTTATACATATATTGTTTCTCACTTTTGATTTTGTTTCTTTATTATTATTATTATTATTATTATTATTATTATTATTATTATTATTACAGTGTTGTTATTATTATTATCATTATTAATTTATTATTTTATTTTCAAATTTGTATTTTTTATCACAAATTTTATTTACTATTAATTATTATTACTACATTTTCGCCCCCCAGGCCCCGATGTGGGTCAGTGACCTGTGCCCGGGTGGGCTAATCCCAGTAAAAAATATAGAATAATAACTCATAAATAAAAAAAAGTGCTTTAGACAAAACAGATGAGTAATTACCAGTTCGTAGAGATTCAATTTACCATTCATCTCTTTGGCATTTAAAAGGGATCACATTAATTTCGTATCACGTTCATGGAATTCGATCAGCAGATGCCGTGACTGAAGGCATGGATCCAAAAGCGACTTCAGAAACTCACTGATTAACGGCATTAATGATTCCCTGAATGCCACGACGAGCATACCACGCGTGTCTGCTGGAGGGAAGTCGAGATGCCAAGACCTGCCTAATGGTGCTCACAGATACCGACGATCGTGATGACACAAGTGGTGGCAATTGGTAAACTCCCTCAATAAGGTCGCGATGTGCCTCCCTGCTTGATGATGTCCTCTTCAGAGCTAGTGATGTGACGTTTACAATGAAAGAAGCGACACAGTAACAGTAACGTTTATAATGAAAGAAGCAACACAATAACAGTAATGTTTACAATGTAAGAAGCGACACAGTAACAGTAACGTTTATAATGAAAGAAGCAACACAATAACAGTAATGTTTACAATGAAAGAAGCGACACAGTAACAGTAACGTTTATAATGAAAGAAGCAACACAATAACAGTAATGTTTACAATGTAAGAAGCGACACAGTAACAGTAACGTTTATAATGAAAGAAGCAACACAGCAACAGTAACGTTTATAATGTAAGAAGCGATACAATTACACTAACGTTTATAATGAAATAAATGACACACCCAGCACAGATACACCCACCAGAGAGCCCCTTGTTACGTATGTGTTTAGAGCCGTACTGCTGACGATGTTACACTCGAAGGTGAGAGTCTAGGAAGACAAGACTGATAACAGGGTGTTGAACCTCCACTTGCACTTGGGTTCCTGCAACGTCAGAACCTCATTGGTCCTTTGATATACGAGCGCCTCTTGACGCTTCGAGTGCCACTGAATCACTCACACCATGCCATCTTCATCAGCGCATACGCCCCAACACTGGATGCAGAAGATGATATCAAGGAGGCCATTTACGCCGACCTTGACAGTGTGCTAGCCTCTATCCCCAGAGAAGATAAGGTTGTGCTCTTAGGTGACTTCAATGCCAGGGTTGGCAGAGATGCTGACATTTGGCAGGGAACCATAGGGAGAAATGGACTGTGCAAATGTAATCCCAACGGCCTACTCCTCCTCAGCAAGTGTGCTGCACACAACCTCAATATTACCAATATCTTGTTTAGGCAGGCCGACAAGTTCAAGGGTTTGTGGCATCACCCATGATCCAAACACTGGCATCTCATTGAATACATCATTGTCAGAGAAAGAGATCGCCGAGATGTCCTCATCACCCGAGCCATGCGTGGCTCAGACCACTGCGACACTGATCACCGGGTCGTCTGAACCAAACTCTCCCTTTGCATCGCCCCAAAACGGCGAAGGCAACAAGCCTTCAGAAGAGATTTAACACTAAGTGTCTGGAGGATCCAGCAGTAGCACATGCTTTCAGAGAGCAGGTCGGACATGGGCTGATAAACAACCCAACAACAAACATCCCAAATCCCAGTGCTGAATAAGGTATTCTCGACACTGTCATGACAAAAACCTGTAGAGAGACCCTCGGCCAGATCGAAAGAATACACCAGGACTAGTTTAATGAAAATTACCCGGAATTCAATGTACTCGTTGATGATAAACGTGCTGCTTTAACTGAGTGGCAGAACAACCCTCAGTGTCGGACCAACGCTGATATCTTCCACAAGAAGAAAGAGGCAGTCCAGCGGGAACTTCCCGATTTAAAGAATGACTGGTTTAAAAATAAAGCATGTGAAATGCAAAAACCTGCAGATCAGCACAAGATGAGCAAATTGTTCAGTTCCACTAAAACATTTTATGCGTCAATCAATCATGGCGCAGCCCCCCCCCCCCCTCTGCTCACGGGGTTACGTTAGGTTAGGTGCCGCCATAACGCTCTCTATCTCCCTTAATTGTTTAGGTAAGAAAGCTACAGACTTAACTTAAATATGGAATCAAATTTGCACTATGACTCGACCTTAACATTAACCCACAAACCATTGAAAATCCGACCAGTTCTAAGTCACCTAGTGGTTAATAGGGAGTGACAGTTTTGCAAAAGTTTTCAAAATCTAATTGCTTGGGTTGGATTATTTGTCTATCGGCCACGCTAATTCCGAATATGTTTGAGTTTTTTACATCATTGCATTAGAAGGTTTGTGGATACTTTTGGGTTTGGCATGAAAAACGCGAAAAAACTGTAAATAATAAAGGGACTGGCAATGTGGCACAACCTGTTAAAATCAAGTTATTGAATTGGGTTATTCGACTACTGTGTACACTGGTTCATAATATGCTATTGTTTTACAACTCAATGCGCTACAAATTATGCCGATATTTTTGCTGCAAGTCACCACATACGTATATTTCGAAAACCAGGGCCCAATATTACCAACGGCGTGGATAGATTCCGTGGAATGAATTCAGGACATTTCCGCTCATGGAACATTACCAAACTCCGTATATGTGCCAATGGCAGGCCAATGGCAATATTTACAGAGTTTGTTGAGGCTCCCTGGACGGGAATGCCCTGAATTTATTCCACGGAATCTATTCACGCCGTTGGTAATATTCGTCCCAGGACTGATCAACGAATTCAGCCCAAGTAGCTTGACTTGGACAGTTAAGGACAAAATCTCAGTCCGTACTTTTGAATAAAATATTGTTCAATAGGTGGTGATATTGAAGTGCTGAAAGTTGTTTTTTCTGTGTTGTTTTGCAGTTAGTTCAAAGGGCCGCCACCAAGATGGGTCGTCCTAAGATTAGCAACACTCAGCTGCGCCAGGGTAACGATAAGGTGTTCAGGGTTCGGATGCCTCTGCCATCTAACAAGTTGCCTCTGAACAAGGAAGTTGGAAGTGCCCTGGCTTATGAAGCAGAAAACGAGAGGTTAAGGAGAAGAACAAATGCTT
Organism: Homarus gammarus; assembly: GCA_958450375.1. Taxonomy (NCBI): domain Eukaryota; kingdom Metazoa; phylum Arthropoda; class Malacostraca; order Decapoda; family Nephropidae; genus Homarus; species Homarus gammarus. The sequence continues at coordinate 10,456,037 of CAUDMG010002538.1, forward strand.
TTGATTATATGGATGCCACCAACAAGGTGACTGAGAAGGTACTGGATGTGTATAGGAAGGCCACTGTCCCCACTATCTCTGAAATCAGGGTGAAAATGAGAGTCCACGACCTGTGGAGGATGTGGAGGGAGACGATGATGATGAAGGGAAATGGACAGAAACAGAAAAGGAAGAAAACGAAGAACGGGAAGCTGAAGATGAGCCTCGAACCTCATCTTCAGCTTCCCGTTCTTCGTTTTCTTCCTTTTCTGTTTCTGTCCATTTCCCTTCATCATCATCGTCTCCCTCCGCATCCTCCACAGGTCGTGGACTCTCATTTTCACCCTGATTTCAGAGATAGTGGGGACAGTGGCCTTCCTATACACATCCAGTACCTTCTCAGTCACCTTGTTGGTGGCATCCATATAATCAAAAGCATTTGTTCTTCTCCTTAACCTCTCGTTTTCTGCTTCATAAACCAGGGCACTTCCAACTTCCTTGTTCAGAGGCAACTTGTTAGATGGCAGAGGCATCCGAACCCCGAACACCTTATCGTTACCCTGGCGCAGCTGAGTGTTGCTAATCTTAGGACGACCCATCTTGGTGGCGGCCCTTTGAACTAACTGCAAAACAACACAGAAAAAACAACTTTCAGCACTTCAATATCACCACCTATTGAACAATATTTTATTCAAAAGTACGGACTGAGATTTTGACCTTAACTGTCCAAGTCAAGCTACTTGGGCTGAATTCGTTGATCAGTCCTGGGACGAATATTACCAACGGCGTGAATAGATTCCGTGGAATAAATTCAGGGCATTCCCGTCCAGGGAGCCTCAACAAACTCTGTAAATATTGCCATTGGCCTGCCATTGGCACATATACGGAGTTTGGTAATGTTCCATGAGCGGGAATGTCCTGAATTCATTCCACGGAATCTATCCACGCCGTTGGTAATATTGGGCCCTGGTTTTCGAAATATACATATGTGGTGACTTGCAGCAAAAATATCGGCATAATTTGTAGCGCATTGAGTTGTAAAACAATAGCATATTATGAACCAGTGTACACAGTAGTCGAATAATCCAATTCAATAACTTGATTTTAACAGGTTGTGCCACATTGCCAGTCCCTTTATTATTTACAGTTTTTTCGCGTTTTTCATGCCAAACCCAAAAGTATCCACAAGCCTTCTAATGCAATGATGTAAAAAACTCAAACATATTCGGAATTAGCGTGGCCGATAGACAAATAATCCAACCCAAGCAATTAGATTTTGAAAACTTTTGCAAAACTGTCACTCCCTAGTGGTTAATGTCGTCTCCTAGAACATTATCAGTGGTACATGGTGTCTCCTAGAACATTATTAGTGGTTAATGGTGTCTCCTAGGACATTATGAGCAGTTAATGGTGTCTCCTAGGACATTATGAGCAGTTAATGTTGTCTCCTAGAACATTATCAGTGGTTAATGGAGTCTCCTAGAACATTATCAGTGGTTAATGGAGTCTCCTAGAACATTATTAGTGGTTAATGGTGTCTCCTAGGACATTATGAGCAGTTAATGGTGTCTCCTAGAACATTATCAGTGGTTAATGGAGTCTCCTAGAACATTATCAGTGGTTAATGGAGTCTCCTAGAACATTATTAGTGGTTAATGGTGTCTCCTAGGACATTATGAGCAGTTAATGTTGTCTCCTAGAACATTATCAGTGGTTAATGGAGTCTCCTAGAACATTATCAGTGGTTAATGGAGTCTCCTAGAACATTATCAGTGGTTAATGGAGTCTCCTAGAACATTATTAGTGGTTAATGGTGTCTCCTAGGACATTATGAGCGGTTAATGTTGTCTCCTAGAACATTATCAGTGGTTAATGGAGTCTCCTAGAACATTATCAGTGGTTAATGGAGTCTCCTAGAACATTATTAGTGGTTAATGGTGTCTCCTAGGACATTATGAGCAGTTAATGGTGTCTCCTAGAACATTATCAGTGGTTAATGGAGTCTCCTAGAACATTATCAGTGGTTAATGGAGTCTCCTAGAACATTATTAGTGGTTAATGGTGTCTCCTAGGACATTATGAGCAGTTAATGTTGTCTCCTAGAACATTATCAGTGGTTAATGGAGTCTCCTAGAACATTATCAGTGGTTAATGGAGTCTCCTAGAACATTATTAGTGGTTAATGGTGTCTCCTAGGACATTATGAGCAGTTAATGGTGTCTCCTAGAACATTATTAGTGGTTAATGGTGTCTCCTAGGACATTATGAGCAGTTAATGGTGTCTCCTAGGACATTATGAGCGGTTAATGTTGTCTCCTAGAACATTATCAGTGGTTAATGGAGTCTCCTAGAACATTATCAGTGGTTAATGGAGTCTCCTAGAACATTATTAGTGGTTAATGGTGTCTCCTAGGACATTATGAGCGGTTAATGTTGTCTCCTAGAACATTATCAGTGGTTAATGGAGTCTCCTAGGACATTATTAGTGGTTAATGGTGTCTCCTAGGACATTATGAGCGGTTAATGTTGTCTCCTAGAACATTATCAGTGGTTAATGGAGTCTCCTAGAACATTATCAGTGGTTAATGGAGTCTCCTAGAACATTATTAGTGGTTAATGGTGTCTCCTAGGACATTATGAGCGGTTAATGGAGTCTCCTAGAACATTATCAGTGGTTAATGGAGTCTCCTAGAACATTATTAGTGGTTAATGGTGTCTCCTAGGACATTATGAGCGGTTAATGTTGTCTCCTAGAACATTATCAGTGGTTAATGGAGTCTCCTAGAACATTATTAGTGGTTAATGGTGTCTCCTAGGACATTATGAGCGGTTAATGTTGTCTCCTAGAACATTATCAGTGGTTAATGGAGTCTCCTAGAACATTATTAGTGGTTAATGGTGTCTCCTAGGACATTATGAGCGGTTAATGTTGTCTCCTAGAACATTATCAGTGGTTAATGGAGTCTCCTAGAACATTATTAGTGGTTAATGGTGTCTCCTAGGACATTATCAGTGGTTAATGGAGTCTCCTAGAACATTACTTCATCGTTGTCGACTCATCATTTAATATTTGTTTCCTACATTAACTTGTATTTGATACATGTGAATCGACAGACAAACAAACAAAACACCCAACATCCACACACCCCACATAACACCCACACACCACACATAACACCCACACACCCCACATAACACCCACACACCCCACATAACACCCATACACCCCACATAACACGCACACACCTCACATAACACCCACACACCCCACATAACACGCACACATCCCACATAACACCCACACACCACACATAACACCCACACACCCCACATAACACCCACACACCCCACATAACACCCATACACCCCACATAACACCCACACACCCCACATAACACGCACACACCCCACATAACACACACACACACCCACATAACACGCACACACCTCACATAACACCCACACACCCCACATAACACGCACACATCCCACATAACACCCACACACCCCACATAACACGACTGTCTGAGAAGGCCCCCACACAGACTTGACTGCTGGCTGCCACATCCTTTCGTTTGTCTGGCGCTTCTCTCGCAGCAGTAGGTCCCTGTGTCCCCTGTTTTTCAAGAGGCTTCGTGTTAGTTTCAGTAACAGGTCTTCTCTCCTTTGTGTAAGTGTACGAGGGCCCGGAGATGTGAGTACCTATTGCTATTTCGTCTCATAGCCTATGTTAACTCTCACTGTGCTGGTAGAGTTGCCGTGCGAGCGGTTCTCTACTACTGGTTGGATGTAAGAGACGCAGGGTGTTCAGGTGGAGCTCTGAACTTATAGAGTACCTGGAGCTGGTAGAGGAGGCGGGACACTCCTCATGCCTTCCTCCCATGACAGGGCAATGATGATGGTGACGTCAGCAGCCTACAGCTGCTCACCACAAATATGGCTGTACCATCCACAGTCACGTCCCCGTAGATCAAGGGTGACTTGAAGGTTTCTTGAGGGGGCCCCCTCTGACGGGCAAGAAATGCCGACACCATCATGAATCTACATTTGTTAGCTTCTACTCTCTTAGGACCACCCGTTGACATGAATAATGACAACAGTAAGGAGGAACATAATGTTTACAGTAATTAGCGGAGTTATCCTTCTATAATTCTTTACAAATAAACCTTTTTAAGAAACATGTCATCAATTTCTTCAACAACTGTAATAAATTCAACAGTATCTTAGGTATCCACTACAACCAACGACATACTTAAAAGAAAATACTGTATGTGTGAAGGCTGGTCACGTCCCCGCACCGCCCTGAGTCTTTGAAGGACAGCTGATAGAGAGAGCCAGAGGGGACAGAAGCTCTCACCTGATTAGTACAAATGAGACAAGGTTGAGATTGTCTGGGTGACTACCCACCCTGTTTCTCTCACTCCCTTTCTCACCTGGAGATGCTGAAGTTAGCAGACTAATCACCTTGACGACGGGTGGCTGAGGGAGTCAAAGGAAGTAAGGTGCCAATTCTCGCTGGACAAGAACCTACCAGCACCCTCCCTCCTTCCCCCCTCGCCACTCTCCCCCCCCCCCCCACCTCCCATTACTCGGTGTCACCATCGGGAGACACGTGAAGAAAAGTCGAGGTTTTGTCAGCCAAGATTTACAACGGGTGTAAAGTCCTGGGACTTTGGGATATACAAGGTAAAATACCTTGCCAGCCTAATCAGGATCTTATAAAGGGAAAGTCAAGAACCATAGGTTTCCAAGGGATTACAAACAACCGTTGGAGATTAACATCTCTTTACAACGAAAATAATCACAGTAATTGACACCACTCACACAAATATCGAATAAACAATTACGGGAGTCAAACAATTAAAGGAGTCAAGCAATTAAAGGAGTCAAACAATTACGGGAGTCAACAATTACGGGAGTCAAACAATTAAAGGAGTCAAACAATTAAAGGAGTCAAACAATTGCGGGAGTCAACAATTACGGGAGTCAAACAATTACAGGAGTCAAACAATTAAAGGATGTTTCCTACGGCTGCAGCCCGGTGGAATGTTACGTTGACGCGGTGATCCGCTCTCAGGGGGAAGGTCCAGGGCAGCTTCCTCACTTGGCGCCAGCGTTGGTGGGCGATGTCTTGCCACACAGGAGAGACGCCAGGGCACGAACAGTGGATAGGGCGTGGAGGAAGTGGCGCTGGCGTGGCAGCCGCGGTAGTAGCTGGAGCAGGTGTCCGGAGACTGACAGCCGAATAGTGAAGGACTGGGGAATCAGTCCACAAGCCCAAGGACCCTCAGATGAGCACACAACCAGAATGTGTACGAACAGCGGGGTGCAAGTACAGCTGTGTTGACGACTGGGTAGTATCTGCTGTGAGACGAGGCAGCAGCGACGTTCTCACTTCCGTCTACCCTCCTTAGTGGGGCCGGGAACAAGCAAACCAGCAGCGGACAACCATCCCGCTCGTTACCGACCTTACAACGGGTTTTGGGCGTGTCCTGTGAACCTACCAACTAGAGTAGACCTTCAGAACGACCTTCACACGACCAACTAGTGTAGACCTTCAGAACGACCTTCACACGACCAACTAGTGTAGACCTTCAGGACGATGACCTTCACACCACCCTAGTACCCCTGCAGCACCACCCTAGTACCCCTGCAGCACCACCCTAGTACCCCTGCAGCAGCACCACCCTAGTACCCCTGCAGCAGCACCACCCTAGTAACCCCTGCAGCACCACCCTAGTACCCCTGCAGCACCACCCTAGTACCCCTGCAGCACCACCCTAGTACCCCTGCAGCACCACCCTAGTACCCCTGCAGCACCACCCTCGTACCCCTGCAGCACCACCCTAGTAATCCCTGCAGCACCACCCTAGTAACCCCTGCAGCACCACCCTAGTAACCCCAGAAGCACCACCCTAGTAACCCCTGCAGCACCACCCTAGTACCCCTGCAGCACCACCCTCGTACCCCTGCAGCACCACCCTAGTAATCCCTGCAGCACCACCCTAGTACCCCTGCAGCACCACCCTAGTAACCCCAGAAGCACCACCCTAGTAACCCCTGCAGCACCACTCTAGTACCCCTGCAGCACCACCCTAGTAACCCCTGCAGCACCACCCTAGTACCACAACCTAAACCACCTAAGCCAGAGTGTTAATATCCTCTCTTAACTGGTACTAACAGCAACTAGTTAAAGTAGAGTCTCAGCGTAATTTTGATGCCATTTTTTTTAGACTTGTGGGTTTTAAGTGAGTCATCTGGTTATCTCGGTTAATGAGGCTATTTATATCCTGATTTGATTTTATTTAACGAAACATCTAAAAGAGATACAAATATAATTGATATCTTTATTTATTGGTATTACATGAGGGTCAATTTTAGAAGATAATTATGTACAGTGAACTCAAAACACCAGAATGAACCATATCTCACATACATGGTCGAAACACCAGCAATAAAATAATTACCTTTAAAAGTAATCAGAACTTAAGCAACCAATGGGTATAAACAAAGACCAAAAAAACATCCCCCACTAGATAACTTAAGTAAAGGTGATCCAAACTTTAGCAATCTTCGGTAAACATAAACAGGTGAAGTATACAGTGTAACAATGAGAGGTGGGTGTGGGGTGGGTGGGTGGGGTGGGTGGGAGATGGAGGTGGGTGGGGTGGTAGGGTGGATATGGGGGGGGAGATGTAGGGGGTATTGTGAAGGTTCCGTCTAGGTAAACAAAAGCTGAAGATCTGTCGTAAAAGTAAAGGTGGGTAGAGATGAAGCCTCCGCCTCTCAGATACACGACTAACGTTTCACCATCATAGTTTCACCATCATCACAGAGTTTCACCATCATAACAGAGTTTCACCAATATAACAGAGTTTCATTATCATTACAGTTTCACCATCATCACAGTTTCACCATCATCACAGAGTATCTGTTTAAGAATGAAATAATAACGAATTTGTAGCGTAAATATCATGAGCATGAGTGAGCAGTCTTCGTAGACACTACATACTGCGCCATAACTCTTATAAATAAATAAATAAATATCAAACGTAAAGCGAAAGGTAGAGGTGAGTTAGGGAGGGGGCGGAGGGGTGGGGAAGAAGGAAGGGGAGGGGAAAGAGGGAGAGGTAGGGGGCAAGATCCTGGGTCAACACGACAAGTACTGGCAACTTTTCGTTGGGACGAGCAAAAAGATTGAAAATGCCAGAGTCAACACCGCCATAAAGATTAGATATATTCGGTGAACACAAGTCAACACAGCGAGATGATGTACACACACACACACGGGGGCCTGTGGGGGTGGGGGCCTGAGTGGGGGGTGTGGGGAGGTGGGGGCCTGTGTGGGGGTGTGGGGAGGTGGGGGGTGTGGGGAGGTGTGGGGCCTGTGGGGGTGGGGGCCTGTGTGGGGGTGTGGGGAGGTGGGGGCCTGTGTGGGGGGTGTGGGGAGGTGTGGGGCCTGTGGGGGTGGGGGCCTGTGTGGGGGGTGTGGGGAGGTGGGGGCCTGTGTGATGGTTGGGGCCTGTGGGGAGGTGGGGGCCTGTGGGGAGGTGGGGGCCTGTGGGGAGGTGGGGGGCTGTGTGGAGATGGGGGCCTGTGAGTGGTTGAGGGGCCTGTGGGGAGGTGGGGTGTGTGGGGAGGTGGAGGTCTGTGGGGAGGTGGGGGCTTGTGGGGAGGTGGGGGCCTGTGAGTGGTTGAGGGGCCTGTGGGGAGGTGGGGTGTGTGGGGAGGTGGAGGTCTGTGGGGAGGTGGGAGCCTGTGAGGGGTTGAGGGGTGGTGGGGAGTGGGGGTGAGAGGGTGGTCAGGATAAAGGGAGATGTGGTCAGAGTACAGAAGGATGGACTCGACTGGACTGTCACTAACTCATCATATCACACGCCTCCATCACCACCCATCACCCCCATCACCACACATCACCCCCATCACCCCCATCACCCATCACCACCCATCACCACCCATCACCCCCATCACCACCCATCACCACCCATCACCACCCATCACCACCATCACCACCCACCACCCCATCACCACCCATCACCACCCATCACCCATCACCACCCATCACCACCCATCACCACCCATCATAACCAAAAACCCAAATCCAAAAGCAACAACAAAAACAAGAAAACAACAACAAAAACAAGAACGTCAGAGTGATGTGTAAGAAGACCAAGAAAGAAAACAAGAAAGAAGACCAAGAAAGAAGACCAAGAAAGAAGACCAAGAAAGAAGAGCAAGAAAGAAGACCAAGAAAGAAGACCAAGAAAGAAGAGCAAGAAAGAAGAAACAAAACACCAGCTCTGGCCGAGACACCCAATAGGCGAAGTGGCCAGAATTTTCAAAAGAACAACAAGGCGTGTGGTCAGGGAGGAGAGGGATGTGGTCAGAGGGAGATGTTATGTGGTCAGGGAGGAAAGGGATGTGGTCAGAGGGAGAAGTGTGTGTGGCCTAGGAGGAAAAGGGTGTGGTCAGGAAGGAGGAGTGTGGTCAGGGGGGGGGGAGAAGGAGTGTGGTCAGGGGGGGGGGGGAGAAGGAGTGTGGTCAGGGGGGGGGGGAGAAGGAGTGTGGTCGGGGGGGGGGGGGGGAGAAGGAGCGTGGTCAGGGGTGAGGGGGGGGTGGGGGGGTGGGGGAGATGGCGTGTCCAGTGAATGTAAATAAGTACCTTGAAAATGTTTGAGACACTGAGAGCTGACAGAGAGGTAGGAGGTGTGGCTGGTCAGGACAGAGGAGGAGGAGGAGGAGGAGAAGGAAGGGAAGGAGGAGGAGAAGGAGGAAGAGGAGGAGGAGGAAGAATGAAGCAAGGAAAGAGAGGAAGGTCGAGCGAAGTTAGAATCGGATAAAGGAAGATATCAGAGAGAGAGAGAGAGAGAGAGAGAGAGAGAGAGAGAGAGAGAGAGAGAGAGAGATGAGTGAGTGGTGAAGTAAACATGGTGAAATATTCATGAGGATCAGCCCCCCCCCTCCACCCCCCCTTCTCACCCCCCTCCATCTCCCCCTCACCCCCCTCCCCCCCCCTCACCTGGCAACACTGTACTCTTGAACTTTCACCTTTAACACACACCGATGGGCCACACGTCCCCACCGCTCTACAAAATGTAAATACATCTTCTCCTCTTCCTCTTCCTCCTCTTCTTTCTTCCTCCTTTTTCTCCTCCTCCAATATCAACATCCTTCTCCTCCTCCTCCCTGCACCACCATCCTCCTCTTCCACCTCTCCTCCACTTCCTCTTACATCACCACTCTCTCATTCCCTATGTTTGTGTTTTCTGGTTCTCCCACCATTCTACTATATATATACAGTATATACACCCTTTCTCTTCCTCCTTTCACATTAACGCTGATCGATAGTCCTTGTTATTTATCTCCTGTCACCACCAGAGAGAGAGAGAGAGAGAGAGAGAGAGAGAGAGAGAGAGAGAGCACCAATCCCAAAACGCCGAAGTCTATTTGTACAAAGGTTATTCAGGCGGAATAACTGAAATGAACGGAGTTTAAATTGAAAATTTTGTCTGTGGGGAGGGAGGGAGGGAGGGGGGGGGGGGAGGGCTTAATTTTGACAAGAAAAAACAAAACATATTTACGTTGTAGTAATAACCTGACTGCTCTTTACGTAATGACCATCTTTATAATTAACTAAAAAAATATCCTCTCTTCCTGTATTTACTATTTATCTATATTTCTCTTTTATACTTTACTACGTATTGTTTATTGTTTACTTACTGACTATCATCACAAATAAAATGAAAGGAAATCTTGCTCATCTCGGTTTATTTTTAATCTATATTCTTTATTTCTTATTTGTTCATTTCGGAGAGAAAACATTTTACGGTGAGGGATTTGTTATTTTTTTTTCGTTAATACCTTTGAGGATTTCTCGGATCCTTACTTGGCCAAGATGAGCTGGTGAGCTCTAGCGGCCATAAAAGGTCTTTAAAAATCTGTTGTTTTACCTTTGACGGGGAGCTCAGGTTAGTGAGCACTCCGAGAGCTTGGTGTTCCAAACCTATTTAAAAGAATATCAACTTTATTTAACCTCTCATTATGAGTGTTGGTTGATAGACTGATTTAGGATCTGGTGTAACAAACTTGGACTTCTGATAATTATTCGCCCTATTGACTCTCGGGGTAAGTCCATTAATTTTACAACAGTAATTACTAACCTACTGTAACTTTTCAATGTCGATTTTTGGTGGTTGTTTCCATTATTCTCGGTGTACTAAGTAAATGTTCTATAATATACTGACAAAAAGATACACAAAAATATATACGTACCCAAGAATGAACTGAGGATGCAATTAGTTGTATTTTTTGGGGTACAGCAACAAATACAGTTACTCATGAGAGGATCCATACAGTTACTCATGAGAAGATCCATACAGTTACTCATGAGAGGATCCATACAGTTACTCATGAGAGGATCCATACAGTTACTCATGAGAGGATCCATACAGTTACTCATGAGAAGATCCATACAGTTACTCATGAGAAGATCCATACAGTTACTCGTGAGAAGATCCACACAGTTACTCATGAGAAGATCCATACAGTTACTCATGAGAAGATCCATACAGTTACTCATGAAAGGATCCATATAGTTACTCATGAGAAGATCCATACAGTTACTCATGAGAAGATCCATACAGTTACTCATGAGAAGATCCATACAGTGACCCATAACTCTCCACCAGTGACTTATGATGCATCAATAAGGTAAGTTTAACCTTTCGAAGACGACCTTGTGTATAGACGTAGGTTAGGTTAGGTTAGGTGAGAAGCGTTGTTTTTACTGGCCCACTACCCTTTTCCACCCACCACCCTCCTACACCCACCACCCTCACACACCCACCACCCACCACCACCCACCACCCAGCTACACGCATCACCCTCCTACACCCACCACCCAGCTACACCCACCACCCTCTTACACCCACCATCTTTCTATAAAACTCGTTGATTTAATGATAACAAATAAAAAAATAATAAATTTCACTGGTTTTAATGACAAGGCGGTTAGGTTGAGAGCGAGACTAGTGTTCCTGTACACAATAAGAGCGTTATTTACTTCACTACATCAAGCTTGGTGAACCACGAGATTACTTTACGTTAGCGAGAAGGAAGCGAAGGAGAGTGGGAGCAACTGTAATATATATATATATATCTTTTTTCATTTCCCAGAATCAGAATCGGATTCTCAAGATTTTTAACGTTATATTTTTCCTTCCTGGTTGTGGTTGAGAGAATTAATATAATGGTCAAATCTCAGTTTAATTTCGACGTCAATAGGGCCGCCATATTTGCGAAGCTGTCTTATTCTATCTGTTAAATGTGGTGGGAATCTTTGAGTATACAGAACTCTTACTCACGGGTGAAGATCAATTAATGCGTCTACTGTAAGAAATGTTTAAGTGATGACATATAACCCACAGAGTCGGTAACACGGGTGCTAGATCCTCCTACTCTTGCCCAAAGTGGTTTTCTCTGCCAGTTGATTTTTTTTTGTCCAATACTTCTTTTAAATATCAACTTTTCAATCTAATTTTGTTCATTACAGTCGAATCCACCGAGACACAGAGATGACCAGGAACGAGACGCACTGGTGGTGGTCGGGGTGACACTGAGGCTTCTAGTATGCATCACCATCTTAAAGGCCGAACGAGTATGGTGTTATACTGTAGTGGGGTGAGGCAGTGTGTTATTAACGGCTGGGGTATAAAAAAAATCATGTTTCTAGGAAATATAATTAATCACACATAAAAATAGCGTTACTCACACACATATCATATAATTATAAATAGTAATTATTCACATTTTGTTTCACTTACCGAAATATTTTTAAAACACAATTGTATTTTTATCTTTTATCTTTTATTTAGATTTTTATTATATAGTTTATTATCATATTTTGTATTCATAACTTAGGTTTATATTAACTTTATATTAAACAGTAAGGTGGTATTTTGGTGACGGTTTTAGTAATACGTAATTTTCATTTACTGAGAATCTTACACGGATAAGAACCAAGTTGGGTTTTGCGTTAGCGAGACAACACTAAGTTACACAGACTAAACTTCCGCTAGTCCGACGCTCTTGGCTGACGGTACCTATAAAAGAACATCTTACGTTCTAGATACTGAAGTACAGAGATTTAATGCTATTTAAGTACACTCTTCTGTAACTTACTTTATATCTTATACCGGCATTATATTATTTATATTTGACATATTTTCTACAATTTATATATTTTTTACTTCTTTATTTTAATATAGTGGGAGCTCGATAATCCGGCTATAAGTCATCCGGTATTTCTATAATCCGGCAATATTAATAAATAAACATAAAACATTCCAAATAAAAACATTCGTATATTCCTAACTATTAAATATCGGGCGTTTGTACTACTCCCTCCCAATGTTTCAGTGTTTACGTGTCGTCGTGGATGTCTGTCTGTCTGTCTGTCTGTCTGTCTGTCTGTCTCTCATTATTACACTACACTTATCTGTCTCTTTCCACTGATGAACATTGGCTGAGGGTGTGACGGTAAAAATAATATGGCACTGCCTATTATTAAAAGAAAAAGCCCAATTTTCACTTCAGTATTAAATATCAGATGAGATAAAATCGTGTTTCAGTCGTGTACATCACTCGACGGTGTGTTTGTTTAATCAATAGGAATTAAAAAAAAATAATAATAATTGTAAGATAATCGATTTTTTTTATAATTTACAGGTGTTTTTGTCAATGTATTTGTTAGTTCATTACACACACACACACACACACACACACACACACACACACACACACTGTTGTTGTTGTTGTTGTTGTTGTTTTCATGGTAAACTTCAGGTAAATAAATCTCCATGTGGAAATTTTTGTTTGTTCATTTCGGCAAATCCCTTACTTCATCAACTGCTGGGCGGGTGCCGAGGGGAGGAGGGGTCGAAGGATGCCGAGAGGGACCGAGGTAGTGCCGAGGGGGGGCTGAGGAGGATGAGTGTGTCGAGGGATGACCGAGGGAGGCCGGAGGGGGGCGAAGGAGCCGAACTAGCGAACTGACACTGCGATGTAAATTATACCCCCTAAAAGTCCATGATTAATATACAAGAGAGTACAGTAAAACCTCTATTTAACGAATTATATAAAGAGGAAAATCCGTTATATCGAAAGTCCGTTTAGTTGTTGAAACTTCCATCAAACGAATTATATAGATATGAAAATCTGTTCGTTATATCGAGGGTATGTTATGAAACCCCCCCCCCCCCCATCTAGTGGACTTTATTCAGAGAGAAGTCCGTTATATCGAGGTTTTACTGTACCTGGATGAGTCTCCCTCTCTTTTATTAACAAAACACATGAATAATAACAACTGTATTTATATAATACTTTTGTTATAATAGCGCCTGGGGGGGAGTCTCTCTCTCTCTCTCTCTCTCTCTCTCTCTCTCTCTCTCTCTCTCTCTCTCTCTCTCTCTCTCTTCACTCACTCCTCACTCACTCATTGTCAATCACTCACTCCCTCTTCACTCACTCGTTCACTCAACTCACTCGTTTGCTCCCTCCCTCCCTCGCCCACCCACAACACAGGGGCCCGGACTGTACACATCATCTGACGGCCTGAAGGTTGATGCCCCACACAGTCATACAAACACCGTGACCTACTTGTTGTGTGTACCGGAGACACTGTGTACACATCATGGAGACACTGTGTACACATCATGGCTCTCAGGTGTCTTCGTCCCGGTTACACTCTAAGGTACACTTGTCATGATGAAATATTGTAGTGGTAACCGGTTATAATACTGTAGTGGTAACCGGTTATAATACTGTAGTGGTAACCGGTTATAGTGAAATATTGTAGTGGTAACCGGTTATAGTGAAATATTGTAGTGGTAACCGGTTATAATACTGTAGTGGTAACCGGTTATAATACTGTAGTGGTAACCGGTTATAATACTGTAGTGGTAACCGGTTATAATACTGTAGTGGTAACCGGTTATAATACTGTAGTGGTAACCGGTTATAATACTGTAGTGGTAACCGGTTATAATACTGTAGTGGTAACCGGTTATAATACTGTAGTGGTAACCGGTTATAATACTGTAGTGGTAACCGGCTAATGTAAACAAACTGTGGAATAACACTGAAAGTTACAATAAACAAAAACACGGCAGACACTCGCTAACTGTTTGATCCTGCCACAGCCTGTACGGTAACCTGCCACAGCCTGTACGGTAACCTGCCACAGCCTGTACGGTAACCTGACACAGCCTGTACCCTAACATCAGCTTCACCAGGACCCAGGAAACACACTGTGGGTTTTACAGTGTAATCAGTGGTCATCTCTCTCTCTCTCTCTCTCTCTCTCTCTCTCTCTCTCTCTCTCTCTCTCTCTCTCTCTCTCCTTCTTTCTACACACCACTCTCTCGTCTTCCCCCCCTCTCTTTACCACTCTTCTTTCTTTCCCCCATCCACTGCTTTCTGTTCTTCATATTATTCCTATCCATCATTCTCCCCCCTCCTCCTCCCCAACCTCACCACGTGACCACAGTTGTTAATCTTAAAAAACACCGTAATATATTGTCTTGCTGTTAAAGGACATGCGGTCACAAGAACCAGCACTCTCTCTGTATATTTCTTGCTTGTACAGTCAGGGATAAGGTGTTTATAGACCCCCTCTATTACACCCCAGTCAAGATATGTTACCAGCGTCTCAGTAGTCGAGATGAGTGGGGGAGGGGGTTCGAGTAACTGTCTCATGAATCACGCCTCGAGTCATCCCTTGAAGCAGTCGTATATGGATTCATGCATGATACGAAATCCTGATTGGAGATATCAGAAGGGTTTAGAAACATCTCTTCCTTAACTACCAGGGAATTATTTTCATACTGAGTTGTGGATAAATTTTTAGATAAACAAAAGTATAATTAATGTTTAACAATAATATGAACAGGTAGTGAGTTACATAATTATCGTGACACCTGAATAACACACCTGTGTAACTCGCCCTAGGCCAGTGTAGCGTTTCATGACCCACCCACCCACCCTCCTCGCCAAGAATCCAATTATTGCAGATAGGATGACCCATTTCCCAAAGGTACAGGGCGAAACTAGGTCATATGAAGCCAAGTTTACATATTCAAATTGACTCTGTCTTCCCAGGTCAATACACAGAGCGAGGGAGGACGATATGTTTTGTATTACCTGATAATGAAAATGAAACAAGGTAATTGAGGGCATCTTATTGTAATAGTTTAGGTACTTTCATTGTAAAAAAAAAGCTTAGGTAATTTCATTGTACAGTATATATTGAAACCTATCGATGAGATTAAGTGTGATAATGAAATAGCCGAGTCATGACAGCTAGCTTAACACACACACACACACACACACACACACACACACACACACACACACACACACACATACATGCCACTAACGCACACAGCTAAGCACATAACAGCCCAGTAAGTCAGGCCGACAATCCGAGCAAGTGGCCATTAAACACGTCGGCCGTGCCTAATAACGGCTTACAGTAACCCTCAGTCATATGAGATAAAGCACTGAGAAACACCAAGCAACACTGAGAAACACACACACACACACACACACACACACACACACACACACACACACACTACTCTCCATTAGCGAATATATCCTACAAACCAAAAAAGTGAATCCTACAGACACTAATGCACAACCAACCTCACACTCCTGCCTATCCCACAAGCGGCTATCGCATATCATAGAGGCCAAAATAATATTGATCCTACATCCTACGGGCCTGTATAAAGCAGCTCAAAAAGTACACCCATTATGTACGCTACACTACACCCCAGAGCACCATAACGCAACAAGTGTTAAAAGAATGTACAGTGTGTGTGTGTGTGTGTGTGTGTGTGTGTGGTGAACGTATCTAGCTGGTGAAATATGGATAGAATTCAAGGTGTCATTTTTGTGTAGAAGCCTTAAGTCAACCAGTGATGTGTTATCTTATGTCTTCAATCACCATCATCACTATCATCAACACCATCACAACCATGACCAGCATCACTTTCATCATCATCACTTTCACCATCAACACCTTCATCACATCACCACCAACACCACACAACACTCCCACCATCACCACAACCAACACCACTACCACTTCTCGTTATCTCTCGTTATCTACAAATTATCACCGTTATACAGCCAGTTAAGTCTCTTACACACTTAACAGTCAGTGAATTCCCAGTATAAACAGTCAGGCAGAGAGACTGTTAAGAAGCTTATGTCTGGCGTGTGCATTACCCCGGGTAAAACTGTACAGTAGTTATCCTACATAATAACATCGTTTGTTTATTACTGCAGCTTCTGTTTGGTGGTAATATTGTAGTTATTATTTAAAGTAACACAACAGTTCAGTAGTCATTTAAGATAACACTGTAGTTATTATCTAAAGTAACACAACAGTTCAGTAGTCATTTAAGATAACACTGTAGTTATTATTTAAAGTAACACAACAGTTCAGTAGTCATTTAAGATAACACTGTAGTTATTGTTCAAGGCATCACAACAGTCACTACCAATGCCGGGCACCTTGGTATCTCAGTTGGTCAGACCTGGCACTGATAAGAGGTGTTAGGGGACGATGTTGGTGTGAGGGAACAGCACTTTGGGGGAACTGTAGGTATAACAATAGCTGTGCTGATGACGAGTTTACCTGGCCAGAGAATGATCTATGGCCGGGCTCCTCCCCACTGCACCACACACAAGGCATCTTAACTCAGAACAACAGACGGAGGAGAGTATCTAAGTCTGATATAAAAATTAATGTTTTTTTTATTATTAAATTTGATACTCATTCACCTGTGTAGATTTCTAAATTACACCTGTAATTGAACAGAAAGGTCAAATTTTAGTGAAGATTATTAAAGCTTTCATTTTACAAGCCTTTATACAGCGTGTGACCAGCGCCATTATAAACTCTAAGTTAACATTTGAGCAACAGTTCATTAAATATTATGATCTTTTGATTTATTTTAATTACAGCAGCCATGTTATTATGTTGGGTCGTTGCCATGCGAGAACTGTTGATTCAAGGATGATATAAATATTGGATAAAAATACGTCAGGTTGTTTCACAGGAGACTGAAGATTGAGCGAAGAGTTGAGTTCACAAAGTAAACAGCTCAGCTTGATGAGATAGACAGAGACAGACGGACAGATGGGACAGACGGAGACAGACGGACGGCAGAACACATGCTATGTCAACAGTAAACTTTATCTCCTGGTGGCTACGGTAAGCAGCATCACAACTACATGTATAACCTCGGTAAAAGGTCTATATTATTTGTAGTAAATATAAATACACTAACATATGGAGCAGAGAATGACACCAAGGGCTCCCACACCACCTGGCAGCTAACGAAGAACATTGACACGAAATAAAGAGATGGAATTATGGCCTCCAGAAAAGACAGTAATAATTCCAAGTTGGTCTTAAATTCAGAGTTTTTCTTGTATATATTTTTCTCTGTCAAATGTGTATAACGTGTTTTTGGTATTATTCATTATTACAGCGGTATGAAGTGTTCTAGGTAAGTAAGTCTGTGTTCTGCCTGTATGAGTTTACGGACACACTACCTGGGAAATGACTTAATGAGAAGTTGGCGTCACTGTTACCACAACGAGGACATGACCAAAGACAAGGGGACATGACGCTGAAGAAGACGAACAGCGTGAGAGGATCGACACACACACACACACACACACACACACACACACACACACACACACACACACACACACACACACACTGTTCCTCACTTACAAAGGGACAATATTTACTGAACCTCTTCCCGTCATCCACTAATACCTGAAAAAGTCATCAACTTATTACATGTAAACGATGACCTCACTGATGAAGAGAGTGAAAATAAGCTGGAGGTCATTGCCGGTGAACATAGTAAGTTAATGTAAAGTGTAATGCAGGATTATGAGGAAGTATAAGTCGTTAGGGAATAATGTGTAAACTGTTGTAATACCAGAGTTCAAGTGTAATACCACGCCTGATTACCTTAACCCAAACCATCCTACATCATAAAGAAGTTTCAAAAGCTCTGAATTTGTCGTTGATAGTTTTTACCTTTTTCACATTCATCAGTTAATGGAGCGTAGAAAAATACACCATTTACCATAATAACTTGTAACTTTGGATCGAAATTTGGAAAACATTTTTATTTTACTTTGAAGTTGTAATGGTCGTTGAGGTGTAGAAATTAATTGACCAAAAAGGAAAATGAATATTCGATATGTAGTTGTCGTTTTACCAATATGGGTCTGTGTATTATGTCACTACGGTAGGTATTTTTGTCGTGCGTCGTAAACACCCTTACATAATCTCTGGCTAACTTCAGGAACTGGAGTAACACAGACATTATGGTCTTGCCTACGTAGTGAGTTTCTCGCTTCTCTCTCTGAGTTCTGGCGCCCAGGCAAACAAAGAGCTGAAGCTGAGGGAAGGTGGGTGCCCAAATTTACACCCAGCAAAATAATAATAATAATAATAATAATAATAATAATAATAATAATAATAATAATAATAATAATAATAATAATAATAAATAATAATAATAAATCAATCACTAGACCGGCATCTGTAGAGTTCAGGTGAGTTTCACGTCATTGCAGCGTTGATGTCTTTTTAGGTCACCAACTATGCATTGTAATATAAATTACCAATTCGGTGAATATTTGCATATTCACTTCGGGAGAAAAATCCAATATGTTTGAGCATTCGGAAGCAGGTGTGTGTGTGTGTGTGTGTGTGTGTGTGTGTGTGTGTGTGTGTGTGTGTGTGTGTGTGTGTGTGTGTCGCCCTGGAGCTTGATACACCACGCAAACTCAACTCACCCAAGCGAATCGAAGCTGAAGATGAGGAGTCTTAAACCCTCTGTCATCTCTAGGTTGATTTAGTATACATTAACAGGTAACATCCACGTCTCTCTTTTACGAGTATGTATGATTCCTTTTTCCTTCTATCGACGACGTCTTCTGCGTGAGCTACAGAAAAACGTCAAATCTTGAGAGCAACTTTAGCCGCAGGTGGGAGAATCACGTCAAAAGATTGGTGGAAGGAAATCAATAAGAGTTTGGTTGACACTGGGAGTCGCACGGGCAAAGACGCCACGTACTTGAGGCTTGGCAAGCCCTACCAGCCACACACATGAGTAGGAGAGAGAGAGAGAGAGAGAGAGAGAGAGAGAGAGAGGAATGTCTTTAAAGATTGGTGTGTGTGTGTGTGTGTGTGTGTGTGTGTGTGTGTGTGTGTGTGTGTGTGTGTGTGTGTGTGTGTGTAGAGACCGCGTTTACAAAGGCACAGATACACAGATTTATCCCAAGACTGAAGACAAAGTGAACTGTGTTAAGAGCTGAATATCGTCTTAACAATTTCCAATCTAAGTTTCAGTCATGGAAAAAAACAAAAAAATAATACTTGGTCACTCTCGTCTCGTGTGACTAAAGAAAAGATAAAATTGATTATGTAATTTTCGATATAGTAGAGGAGTCAAGGAGGCTGTCCAACTGGTTGAAAGGTTCCACTAATGCGCCACAAACGAACACAATTTCGAGAGTTAGAAAAATAAAATCGAATATTGGGTCATTTGTTGAGCCCATGACCTGAAGCACCTTTGTTGACGTGTGCCGCCGCCTCCACCACCATCCCCGACACCAATGCTACTCGCCTCCACCATCCCCGACACCAATGCTACTCGCCTCCACCCATCCCCGACACCAATGCTACTCGCCACCACCATCCCCGACACCAATGCTACTCGCCTCCACCATCCCCGACACCAATGCTACTCGCCTCCACCATCCCCGACACCAATGCTACTCGCCTCCACCATCCCCGACACCAATGCTACTCGCCTCCACCCATTCCCGACACCAATGCTACTCGCCTCCACCATCCCCGACACCAATGCTACTCGCCACCACCATCCCCGACACCAATGCTACTCGTCTCCACCATCCCCGACACCAATGCTACTCGCCTCCACCATCCCCGACACCAATGCTACTCGCCACCACCATCCCCGACACCAATGCTACTCGCCACCACCATCCCCGACACCAATGCTACTCGCCTCCACCATCCCCGACACCAATGCTACTCGCCTCCACCATCCCCGACACCAATGCTACTCGCCTCCACCCATCCCCGACACCAATGCTACTCGCCTCCGCCACTGTCGACGTCAGGCACCACCACCATCATCATCACTCGCTACAGCTAACACCAACACTACCCACCATCACGGCTAACACCATCTACCACCATGAATATCACCTGCCACCGCCACCACCTTTCAGCGCCAACAACACCCATCTCCATTCATCACCACCAACAGTACCTGCGTCACAGCCACCAACCAATATTACTTCCCTCACCCCTAAAACCATCCCTCACCCGTCACCCACCACCACTACCGCACCTCCCTCAGCCACTACCACTTCCCCCACCCACTACCACTTCCCCCACCCACCACCACTACCACCCACCCCACTCTTACCCACATCCGGAAAACTTGCTATCTGGAGGAGATTTTGGAAACTCACACAAAAATGAATAAAAACGAGACTCTGGGAATTTTCAACGTGAGGAGGAGGAGACGGCTGCCAGAAACACATGATCAGTGCCCGGAGTCTTTCAAGGTTCCTGGGGGTATTTCTTTTAAGGTTCCTGGTGGGTATTTCTTTCACTTACTGAGGCTGAGAGAGAAAACACCCAGATAACCACAAAGGCTAAGTGTAACCTAGACAATGTATTCGTCACTCTGTGTATTGTAACTTGTTTGGGCAGAATGTATGGTTTACTTATCTAATGCCATATTTAAAGAGATAACAACTGAACGTACGATGTATAACAAAACTCAAACCGTTTCCTTAATAACTGAATAACTGTTATTTATTACTTATCCGTATGTTTTCACCAATGACTTTATTCTAATTCTAAATATTATCTTGTTTTTGCAATTTTCCTAATACTGTATGTGTCTCGGACTGCGGGATGGTATGGAAAAATTTTAATGTTATGTTTTCACGGTTCAGAGTCCAGTTATATAAAGGTAAGATATGTTAATGATGAGAGGTATTGATTACACCTTGTAAGAAACGTCCTTGGCAAGTGGCGTGTCTTATCCCCGTCTGGTGAGAGGGGTGGGTTGGTGACCTTTGTACCTGTAAGCCATCACTGACCCAAATATATGACGACCTGCCCTTACAAGGTGATTTTTTTTACCTAAATAAGATATGACGACCTGCCCTTACAAGGTGACATCATTGATCCAAATAAGATACCCTAACAAGGTGACATCACTGACCAACATCATTATGGCGAGTGCTGGTGAGGCTGTGAGTGCTTGACCCCCCACACATATACTACCGACCATATCCTAAACAGCACGCCCCTCTTCTCACGCCCTCTGCAGTGCTCACTATTAACAATGCATCTTACTCGAGTGGCAATAACCTGATGCATTTCGTGCCTGAGCCTCGACTATTCTGCTGTCAGACTGTGAGGGATGCGATCGAGTAATTGGATCCTCTGCACGTGAATGTTTCCAAGACGCACAAGAAGAAAACTACTGTGTTTGTGTTTATCTCCGTCTAAGAGTCGTCAAGATGGAAGAGAACGACAAATAACATAGCTACGCGTCTTATAAATTTAAAACTCTTGAGATATGATACCAAGACGGGAATTTGTCTATGTACATTGTATACGTGCACTGTCACTGTAACATTGTATACGTGTTCTGTCTATGTACATTGTATACGTGCACTGTCTACGTACAGTTGAGGCCACATGAAATAGAGACGCTGCCGTACCTCCTGGCCGACGAGTTACAGTAGCGGTGGAGGGGTGAGTGGTGGCCATAGAGGGTAGGGTGGCGGGTGGGGATAGAGGTAGCGGCGGAAGGGTTAGCGAACAAGGATAGGGTTGGAGGGGGGGGGATAGGTGGTGAAGGGTAAGGGTAGAGGTGAGGGGGTAGGTCTTAGTGGACAGGGGTAAGGATGGAGGAATGGCGACAGGTGGTGGAGGGTAGATGTCAAACTAGATTAATATCTTAACTGTATCATCTGGACCTGACCTGACCTGACCTAACCTAACCTAACCTAATCCATGAAACTCAAGAGCGAGGAGCTTGAGTTAAGGTGTGGCAGATGCTGTAACCATAGGTGTTGTATCCTATCTATCCTATCCCAAGATAAACAACGTTATAGTTCTCACAGGGCGGTTCATGAAGTAGACCTCAACTATGAAGTGAAAGACAAACGAAGGGAAAAAAAATCTACCTTTAGAATATATAAAATCATCATGGTCGTGGTGTGTTAATCCAAAATAATGATAATAAGAAAAGTAATAAAAGTTTCTAAAATAACAGAAGAGTTTTATGTTACAGAATTACGAATGTGTTGTGAGAAGGTGGAAATTTCTTCTGTATAAATAATATTCGAGGTTATGTAAATAAATGTTTGAACGTTTATCTGTGGCAGTAAGTGTGTGTGTGTGTGTGTGTGTGTGTGTGTGTGTGTGTGTGTGTGTGTGTGTGTGTGTGTGTGTGTGTTGAAATGACTAAGCTTATTCATGGTAATATATAGAAATTAGAGCCAAAATGGGGTGATACACTTGGTACAATAAATCTGTTATAGTACGGGATAGTCTGGACATTAATTGCTGTCAAGTTCTATTTCTCTAACCTCACATTACGTCTCACTGAATGACACTACATCAGCGAATTGCATCATAAGCTAATAAGTGAATTGGTATGGCATATCAAGGCATCAGTGTTATATTGTGTTCGGGTGGTAGGTCATTCTCCAACCTTGTCTCTGTCCACCCTGCTGTATACACGTGACTCAGGGCTTGTGTGCAGGTATTTACAACATCGTCTATATGCAATGTAACCGGAATTGTACACTGTATACCTGTAATGTCTATGTACCCTACCTTTCACTAGTGCGTTTACAGGGGCTTGTCATATGAACATTACACAAATCATTATCGTTGAGATATTTGTTTTACTATTGTTTTAATTTGATTCCATAATATGTTTATTATTGTGATCTTTTTTGTCGAATGTAAACAAATACAGAGCTGCCACACTGCACAAAACCTGACGAACCCCTGTAAACGCACTAGTGAAGGGGGCTGTACATGTAGAATCAATTTGAACTTAATTTTACTGAAATACTATCTACAAAACTACATTATATTATTACACAGTGGCCAAAAGAATAAGAAAACGATAATAAATAAATAATAATATGTTCATTTTTCATTAAATACCATTATCAATTCACTCCATTCCTTCATGGCTTTACAACACACAACGAAAGCTTTTAAATAATTAGACCGAGCAGCCAACGCCCACAGCTAAAAAAAAAAATAGGCAAAAAAAACTATAGCTGAATAAACAAACGAGTATATTGAGCAAGGACTAATATAATGAGCACTACTGTATACTATATTATTCTTGGTAGTGTGTTACTGTTTACTGCAAAATTATGTTGTATGTGAATCTGTTCGGGTCTGGTAATGTTGATGTAGCGAGGTAAGTGAAGCAGGTGTGCACGCTTACTGGGGGGGAGGGGGGAGGAGGGGGTTGGTACAGGGTGAGGGGAGGAGGGTGGTATTGGGTGAGGGGAGGGGGTGGTTTGGGGTGAGGGGAGGAGGTGGTTTGGGGTGAGGGGAGGGGGTGGTTTGGGGTGAGGGGAGGAGGGTGATTTGGGGTGAGGGGAGGAGGGTGTACAGAGCTCACGAGGTTGTACAATTAACTGCCTAAATTTACAGAAAAAAAAATATTCACCCATAAAGATGAGGAGAAGCCGATTGTATTACAAATGTTATTTAAAATTAAAGCACAAAAAACTTTCTTCTTTTGTCGACCCACGAGGCGACGGCCAGACACTAAATTAAATCCTCGAGTTTTCTGATGAATATTTATCAGCTAGCCGGTGTAAAAGATGGGTTCATTACCTGCTGAGTCTCCTTGATAATGTCCTCAAGACGAAAAAGTCGAATGTAGTGACGCGACGGAACTGAGAAACGTTGATTGATTGGAGTTCTTACTCACTCCCGGTTAATCAAGGTTGTTGGAAAAATATCTTGGCTGTTTGTCGGAGTCAGGAGAATTCTGAGACAAATGCCGTCCCAGGCAGATCCGAGCTGCCTTGAACCAAACAAGGATGTCACAAATGTTGAACTAGTTGAGGCCTGAGGGAACCAACTGCCAGACGAACACGAGATAGTATTTGTTTGATCATGTGGATCAGGGGAGAGGAAGAGAGGACTCCTAACATAGCTCATAACACTGCTAGTTATATCTTGCCATGTTGGAGATGTAACCCAGGCCAATATCTATGTTTGAAATTACTAAGATGTATAAGTGTATCATTCACGTCATCTAAGCAGTTATTCACTATCTGCAAATTTTCAAGACTTTTTTGTGGTGATGGACTAACGCAGGTACACACGCCAGCGCCCACTACCCACAAAATGGTCCACACCCAAGCTAGGCTGACTTAGTACACCACAGTTGTTGTTTGCAAGTTGATGGAAAGTGTGAGTGAGAGAAGTTACAGAGTCTAGTGGTGTGAGAAATGGACGACGGATATGATGGTGAGATTTAACTTAAGGAAACTTGAGTAGAGTTAAGGGTGACGTGTTTGGTCAACCTCACAACAGGCGCCATCTTGCATCCCAACTAGCGAGTGCATCAGAGTGTTAACCGAATCTTTATTGTTAAATAATTTTGTAAACAATATACATTATACATTATTCATATTAGTATTATTTAAATATAAACTATATCAATAATGTTTTATATAATTAATAATAAATATATGAGCTGTGAGTGCTGCCTCCTCACCACCTCACTATGTTGTTGCTGCCGCGTTTACATTATACATGAACTGTACTTGTAGCTCTGTGTGTCATGGCTGAGTGCCCCAGTGAGACAGATTAATTAATTCCAATGTATACTGTGTCTTGCGGGTTGTTTATAGCCGGCAGCAGCTCCACCTGATACTGTGGCTTTGAGAGATTGGCCACTACTGCCATTCTTACATCGCAATAAATGACCTGAAGAACCCGAAGCACACTTGCAGTATTGACCATTTTAAAGATGCAAAATAAGCAGTCCTCATCTCTGAATGCACCTTATGATAGAAATTACCCCTTTCATAACGCTATATATGTGTCTCTGATAAAATAATAACTTGTCTCTTTATCCCCACGTTAACTCCTGTCAGTACTTGTGTAAGGCAGAGAATCCTTTACCATACCATCGAGGACACTAAAAACAGACCACCAAGAGGAAACAAGACTCGAGAACCCTTGATATAACTCATCTTGATAAACTCTGCCCAGTCACAGTGTATCAATGTAAACAGGTAATATAAATAGTGTAATAAGTACTGTTTTATGACTACAGTAGGTCAGGTACTGGTAGTTCCTCTATAAACAAACCTCTACTTTATTATGCTGGCAGTCAACAGTAACCTGGCCTCAGTAAAGCAGATTACTGTACCTGGTGAAGTTAATAATTATGTCCTTTGTGTCTGTAGTGTTTACTCTTTAACCCAGGCGACCACTACCACCACCACCACCATTACCACCACTACCACCATTACCACAACCACCACCACCACCATTACCACCACTACCACCACCACCACCATTACCACCACTACCACCATTACCACAACCACCACCACCACCATTACCACCACTACCACCACCACCACCACCATTACCACCACTACCACCACCACCACCACCACCACCACTACCACCACCACCATAGCATTCTTTATGATCCACATCAGGATTAGTCCACGGTCATTTTATCCCGGCCTCTCTACACCTGACACTACCTAGACACTGTGTTACATTGAGTTCCTTGACCATGAACTCTTATCACCCCACCAACTGTAAACATAACTCTGGCTGGACACTATTCAACACTGTGCCTAAATAAAATGTTTATGCCGAGTTATGGTATTTGAGTGATCGAAATTTAATAAGATAAATCAATAAATAAATAAAGAAAATCCACATTTTTCCGGCTAAAAATTCCAAACAGAACATAACTTTATTTTTAAATTCCATAAAATACGTTCGATTTAATCACGTGTCTGATGACGTCACAAGAGGGGTGGACGGTTGGGGTACAATATCAACTTACTGTAATATAATTTAAAGCTTCAATAGTTAAGTTTAATCAGTGTAATAAAACAACCTCATTTAATAACGATCATTTACATAATATTAATAAATCAGGGTAACATGTTCACTACTTTGAATAAATCTGTAGAAATATGTTCCAAAATATAAGTTAAAGGAGGTTAGTGGGTTGGTGTGGGTTAGGTGTGGGTCAGGTGTGGGTCAGGCGTGGGTCAGGTGTGGGTCAGGTGTTGGGTCAGGCGTGGGTCAGGTGTGGGCATATTACCGCATTAATATTTTTCAGGATTTATAAGTTAATTTTCTTTATGTTCAAGTCACATGCTACCACCATCCTCCACACCTGCTACCACCATCCACCACACATGCTACCACCATCCTCCACGCCTGCAACCACCATCCTCCACACATGCTACCAACATCCTCCACACCTGCTACCACCCTCTCCACACCTGTCACAAACCATCAACACCATCAACATTAAATTAGCACCACACACACACACACACACACACACACACACACACACACACACACACACACACACACACACACACACATAAATAGCCTCAAACCAACAGTATTTATCTGTAAGCAATATACACTTGATAGGTCCTATGAGGTTTGTCTACTACCTGTCTTAATTACGGTGGGTTAGGTTAGGTTCGATTTTATTTCTAGCTTGTGTTACATAAGGTATAGCTTGACTAAATGATATATATTCGGTTAAAATAATAATAATAATAATAATAATAATAATAATAAGAATAATAATAATAATAATAATAATAATAATAATAATAGCCAAAATTAGTAAAGACAAACTGTAAAAAAAAATAAAATGTAAAACTAAAGTGAAATGGAAGAAACATAATTATGAACATTACACTACACTACATATTCAAGGTAACGTAAAACTCTTCCCGAAGGAGTAAAGAGTGAAGCGAGGAGGAAGCAAGGACAGGTAATGAGAGAGTTAAGTGCTCACCTGAACCGCCACACGTACACCTGGTATATACTCAGTACGATAATTAGTGCAACGAGGCTCAGGTAAGGTGGGTGGGGAGTGGTGCATCTGCGGTAAAGTTGAGAGTTCCAGTATATGTGTTGAGGTTAGGTGAGGTTAGGTTAGGTTAGGTTAGGTTGAGGACTATTAGGACTGGGGTCTACTGGACATGTGAACCCTGCCCCAGTGCCAGCCAGGATTGGGGGTAGCCGAGGGAACACTGGCTTTGTGTGTGAGTGTGTGTGAGTGTGTGTGAGTGTGCGTGAGTGTGTGTGAGTGTGTGTGAGTGTGTGTGAGTGTGCGTGAGTGTGTGTGAGAGTGTGTGAGAAGTGGAGAGAGACCTGGTCGTGAATTGTAGCCTGACTTACACTGGAATATTGTCGACCCAAAGTGGAGGACACATACACACACATAACAGGAGGTAGCCAACATGAACCAGCAGGAGGTAGCCAACATAGTCCCAGCATGAGGTAGCCAACATGACCCAGCAGAAGGTAGCGAACATGACCCAGCAGGAGGTAGCTAACATGACCAAGCAGGAGGTAGCCAACATGACCAAGCAGGAGGTAGCTAACATGACCCAGCAGGAGGTAGCCAACATGACCCAGCAGGAGGTAGCTAACATGACCCAGCAGGAGGTAGCCAACATGACCCAGCAGGAGGTAGCCAACATGAACCAGCAGGAGGTAGCCAACATGAACCAGCAGGAGGTAGCCAACATGAACCAGCAGGAGGTAGCCAACATAGTCCCAGCATGAGGTAGCCAACATGACCCAGCAGGAAGTAGCCAACATGACCCAGCAGAAGGTTAATACATTAATCACTCCCTTACCTGTATCAGCGACTCGATAATCACCCAGATGATGACACTCACCTGTAGAAGAAAACAAACACTGGTTAATTGAATTGCATTTTACACCTGGCAGCGGCTAGTTTCTCGTTCAAAGAAATACAAAAAGGGTCAGAAAAAAAAGTTGGTCAGATGTTGTGGTATTAAATGTTACAAAGTATGTTTAGGTATATTTAGTTGTGTTGAGAGGAGGGGAGAGGAAATGTGCAGGAGTGGGAGAGAATGAGTGGGAGTGAGAGGGAAAATACAAAACAGGGTGATGAGAGTGCTCGGGGAAAGGGAGTGAACAGAAGGGGGTGGATGTGTGTAGTAAGGATGAGGTAGTGTGCATGGGAGAGGGGGAGTTTACCAACATTACGTTTACTATTCGTTAGGTGACTGTAAAGTAGCTGCTTTGGCAGTCTACTGTCGTCATGTGGGTAACATGGCCAGTTCAACATAGTTGTTCTTGGATAATTGTAGCCTCGATGCTCCTACAGTTGGTGTCAGCAAGAATGCTGGTATTTGTTCTCTTGTCTTCCCAGAGAACTCGGAGGATGGAACGTAGACTACGTTGGTGAAAGTTTTTAAGTGCCTTGAGGTGCCTCTTGTACGTGACCCATGTCTCACTGTCATATAGCAGGGTGGGGATGACCACTGTTTGATATACGTGCAGCTTTGCAGATAATTTAAGCTCCCTACAGCAGAAGACACGATTTCGGAATCTGCCAAAGGCCGAGATGCACATCTGATCCGATGGTGAATCGCTTCATCGATGTCCGCGGTGGTGGACAGGTGTGAGCCGAGATACCGAAAGTGGGTAACATTAGAGAGGGTAGTACCATTAAGCTGGATGGATGGTGGTGTGTCTGAACCAGGGGCAGGTTGAAAGGGAGTCTGAGTCGTCCGTACATTCACCTCAAGGCCGAAGTGTGCATACGCGTCTGCGTAGGTGTTCAGGATCTCCTGTAGGTCGTGTTCGGTGTGAGCAACAAGGGTGAGGTCGTCTGCATACTGAAGTTCAGTAATGGAAGCTGCCGACACCTTTGTTCTTGCCTGGAATCATGTTATGTTAAAAAGATCCCCTTCACCCGGAACTCGATGTTCATCCCGCTGGCTAAATTGACACTGGCACAAGCAAGGAAAGCAGCCAAGAAGGTGGAAAAGAGAGTTGGTGCCAGTACACATCCTTGTTTAACCCCTGTTTGGATGGGGAAGAACTCTGACTGGGTGCCGTTGTGCAGGACACTGCCGTTCATGCCATCATGGAGCTGCCTCACAATGGCAATGAATTTTGGTGGGCAGTCAAAACGACTGAGGGTCCACAAGAGGGCTTCCCTGTTGACCGAGTCGAAGGCCTTGGTTAAGTCGATGAAAGCCATGTACAGGTCACGACGCTGTTCTCTGCACTTTTCCTGTATTTGGCGGGCAGCAAAGATCATGTCAGTGGTGCCACGTGATGGTCTAAAACCACATTGAGATTCTGGGAGGAAGTTTTCCGCCTCAGGAAGAAGTCTGTTTAGGAGGACTCGGGCGATAATCTTGCCAGCTACAGAGAGCAGCGAGATCCCACGGTAGTTGCCACAGTCTGACCGGTCTCCCTTATTCTTATAAGTATTGACGATGGAAGCGTCTTTAAGAGCTTGGGAGAATTCCTCCTTTTCCCATATATTCTCCAAGAGAGGGTGAAGACGGCTGGTAAGCAGAGGTCTTCCTGCTTTATACACCTCGGCTGGGATTCCATCAGGCCCTGAGACTTTGTTATTTTCCATCAGTTTGATGGCAGTAGCTACCTCATCCAGGGATGGAGGGTAGCCGAGGTGGGTCAGCTCTGGATACTGAGGGACTTGGGTAGTCAGGACATCCACATTGGTGTTTCGGTTGAACGCGCGCGTTCACACACACACACACACACACACACACACACACACACACACACACACACACACACACCTGGCTCCTTGTCTGCTAACACTTTTCACTATCATCAGGAAAACTCTCCTACTTAGCACTCATATACTTTATCATACAGATGTAAATGATTCACTCTACTCAAGCACAGTTCTCATATAGAATAATTTCTTAATTACCTAAACGAAAAACTCCTAATATTAAATTTACTGGTGAACTGAAGGACAAGTCAAAACGTGTCTTACACAGCGTGGTATTAAGGAAAGTGGCGCTGGCTGCATCACAACCATGGTTCATTGTAAGTCAAATTTCACTGCACCGGGGCTTAACTACACCAGCTTTACGCCCACATTATAACTTAACAGCCTAAACCACCAACACACCGAGCGTACAGTACATCATGTTAAAACTACAGTCCACGTGATACAAAATTTGAACACTTACATAATTTCTAAACAACACAATCATTCCCGCTTCTCAAATAACAACAATACAGAAATTCCTTCAATATATCCAACTTCCTCACCTACGAAATCCTACAATTATTCTCTGAGAAGACGGTACAGAATGCTCCGGTAAAGTCATGTCCTTATATAAAATTCGAAATCGTTTCCAAGAAAAATTTCATTATTTGTTCATTTCTGCACAAAAGGAAACTCGCTTCTTTGAGTCAAAGATCCAATATCCTATACTGTGCCAGTTTTCTAACTCCAGCTGTGAGTCAAGATATGTGGCGAGTATAAACGCTCTCTCGATTATGTGGCGAGTATAAACGTTCTCCCGATATGTGGCGAGTATAAACGTTCTCCCGATGTGTGGCGAGTATAAACGTTCTCCCGATATGTGGCGAGTATAAACGTTCTCCCGATATGTGACGAGT
Organism: Homarus gammarus; assembly: GCA_958450375.1. Lineage (NCBI taxonomy): Eukaryota > Metazoa > Arthropoda > Malacostraca > Decapoda > Nephropidae > Homarus > Homarus gammarus. Next base: position 10,486,872 of record CAUDMG010002538.1, read on the forward strand.
ATGAACGTTCTCCCGATATGTGGCGAGTATTAACGTTCTCCCGATATGTGGCGAGTATAAACGTTCTCCCGATATGTGGCGAGTATAAACGTTCTCCCGATATGTGGCGAGTATAAACGTTCTCCCGATATGTGGCGAGTATAAACATTCTCCCGATATGTGACGAGTATAAACGTTCTCCCGATATGTGGCGAGTATAAACGATAAAAGAATCAATTAGATGCATTATTCTTTTCGGTGTTTCTTTACAACAGCGGACAAGTCACAACAAAATATGAGGTGATCGCGTGATACTGAAGTGATGGAGTTGAACATCTGGCTTACACGAGACCTTCATTCATTCCTTCATTCATCCATCCATTAATTCATCCATCTACCTTTTCATTCGTTCACCCATTCATTCATCCATCCATCATATTCTGGCAATCATGGTCTTCACTTTTGACACCAGCTGACATATCATCATTGTACTATATATCCTGCCTCTGGTCATGACAGTAAAAGAGTTCATAGTTATAGTGTTTTGATTTCCATGATGGTTGATCTCTTGACACCTGTTGTCTGTGAGACCTATATTACCTACTCTTACCTGTGTGTTTGGGGTACAGGTGGATGAAGGACACACATAACAATAAGGGAGGAAAGGGGTAGATAAGGGTGCACAAATAAGGGAGGAAAGGGGTAGATAAGGGTGCACATAACACAAACAAGGGAGTGATCCTACACAGGTACCATGTTTCTTCCCTCGTCATGACAACCTCCAGGTAGGGTGACATTTAGGTAAATTAGGTACAGTATATAATTTCAGTATACTATATCCACACTGCCCCTAAATTAACGGTCAGGCATTAGGTAGACATTTTTACTATGGTGGTGTAGTGAGGGAAGGAAAACGAGAAGGTATGGTGTGGAAGTGTGTTGTAGAGGTATGGTGTGGAGGTGTAGTGTGGAGGTATAGTGTGGAGGTATAGTGTGATAAGGGAGATAAGACGGGAAGAGATGTGTAAGTGAGAGTAATAACAAGGAGGGGGACTGCTGCTCTCTCCTCCTCCCCCTCCTTAGGCTCCTCCTCCTCCTCATCCTCATGCTCCTCCTCCTCTTCTTCCTCAGGCTCCTCCTCATCCTCAGGCTCCTCCTCCTCTTCCTCAGGCTCCTCCTCCTCCTCTTCCTCAGGCTCCTCCTCCTCCTCATCCTCAAGCTCCTCCTCCTCATCGTCAGGCTCCTCTTCCTCAGGCTCCTCCTCCTCCTCATCCTCAGGTTCCTCCTCCTCTTCCTCAGGCTCCTCCTCCTCCTCTTCCTCAGGCTCCTCCTCCTCATCCTCAGGCTCCTCTTCCTCAGGCTCCTCCTCCTCCTCCTCCTCCTCTTCCTCAGGCTCCTCCTCCTCCTCCTCCTCCTCCTCCTCAGGCTCCTCCTCCTCCTCCTCATCCTCAGGCTCCTCCTCCTCCTCATCCTCAGGCTCCTCCTCCTCCTCATGCTCCTCCTCCTCATGTCAACACACCTCACGTCCACTGCCAAATCCCCAGCGCCTCCATCAAGGTTGAGCTACAGAGAAGTAACGAATAATCTCTGTCACATATCTGCAATTACCTCACCAAAACAACACATAAAACCACTCACACTTGATGCCTCGGGCGCTCTGGTGTACTTCAAGGCGCAGTAGAAGAGTAATAGAAGTAATTCCTGCCGACCTCAGCCCCCCACCCCACCCACACCACTAGGTTAATGAGGGCTCCTATCACAGATCCCCCGCGGTCTCTCGCTACGTAAATCAATATCTTACACTAAAGCCTATGTAATATTTTTTTTTTCTTCTCTTCTTCGCCTTTTCTTTTATCGACAACCTGGCCTAATTGGGCTCCCAAGTTTGGTGGTTGGTAACGTGAAGGAGAAGGTCAAGGTGGCGGAGACTGGTGTTGCTTCTCCGGCCCCACACACACACACAGCCTAACGTAACCCAAGCTAAGCCAATAAGCCAAGCCATTAAATAAATAATAATAATAGTTATTTCCTCATTGAACTAATACCCCACCAACAATTAAATAAATATTCTCCCAACTCAATATTTTTCCCCGAGGTCAAATGCCCTATTAGGCTTACGTTAGGTGGGACTCTGCCATACAACCAGCCAGACACATTACCATATATACAGTCTGAGCTTCACATAACATGGCAGCTACGGGCAAATTAGATTTTTAGAGCTTTGAGCCTTGAGGTATATACAGGTAGAGAAAATATGGCAGAGGTAGCAGGTGGGGGAGGGGGTGTGGAGTGTGGGGGGGAGGGGGTGTGGGGTGTGGGGGGGAGGGGGTGTAGGGTGTGGGGGGGAGGGGGTGTAGGGTGTGGGGGGAGAGGGGGTGTAGGGTGTGGGGGGAGGGGGTGTGGGGTGTGGGGGAGGCGGTGTGGTGTGTTACAGGTAGCAGGAAGGGCCGACAATAACGAAAGAGGCCACTCACGCTGGTTCTCACTACCCCCCCAACACCTACAGGAAGAGTTGAGTCTACGGTGGTAAGATATCTATTGTACTCGGTTGAGACAATCTAATGGTACTGGGATCTTAAAGGCTATAAAATGACATAATATTTCCTATACCTGGTGAGAGAGCGTGAAAAATAAACACATGTTCAGTACCTTCCTAAACATCGAGAGAGGAAAATAATATGATCTATGTCTATGCATATATCAGTCTGTCTGCGATGGAGGTCAGGCCACCGTGTTGATACCCTCGAGTTATTCACACATAAACACATCTGGGAGTTTCATTCATCTTTGCTATTTTTCATTTAATAGAAAAAAAAAGTAAAAATGAGAGAGAGAGAGAGAGAGAGAGAGAGAGAGAGAGAGAGAGAGAGAGAGAGAGAGAGAGAGAATGTAATACTTTATCGTTCTACCTTATCTAAATTAAACATTTCACGGACTTTAATAAGCAACAAAGGCTATCTCACACCCCAGCAACGTTGCCAACAGCCGCCCCAGAAACTATAACTTAGTATTGTGGTTTGTTCGTTCATTCCCTTCCGAAAAACCTAACCTAGCCCAACCCAAACCTAACCTAACTGAAGAGTATTAAATTATAGTTAGGTTAGGTTAGGTTAGGTTAGGTTTGGTAGGTCTGAGAGCTTGTCTTCGAATACCAGAAACTCGTAAAGAACTTAACTGGTAGTTTTTATTTTATTTTGTATTATACACTAGGGAGACAACATTAAAAAAATACAATTGAAGTAGGTTTTGTATTTTCATATTGGCGATGTAGATGCTGTGGCTCTCTCTCTCTCTCTCTCTCTCTCTCTCTCTCTCTCTCTCTCACACACACACACACACACACACACACACACACACACACCAATTTGTTTTTCTAGTTACTAACCAATTTTCTCTTTTCTCGCATTTTTATATTTTTAATTTTAATTTTCTTTACAGATTGAAAGTTAAATCCCAGCTTGTATTCACTTGTTTAATTTTCAACAATAAAAATTTTTCTTCGTCGGTTAATAATAAATTTCCATTACTTCTTAAAGAACTTGTCCTATATTTACGTGTGGACAACAAGACAGTGTTAAATAAGCCTAAGTAAAGGACTCTATTATGGGCTATACATCTGTTAGTTTGTCTGTCTCTACTGTCAATATACACACTGAATAAATATTAACTTGCATCATGATTTTTACTGAATATCTATCTATCTATCTATCTATCTATCTATCCATCTATCAATCTATTTTTCCTCTACTTTTACTACATGAAAAACAAGCAGCCATGTGTATTTTGGTTTTCCACCTGTCTGTCTGTCTGTCTGTCTGTCTGTCTGTCTGTCTGTATGTATGTATGTATGTATGTATGTATGTCTGTCTGTCTGTCTGTCTGTCTGTACGTCCATTATTTATCATCCTTTGCCTTGCTGGCTTGTTTGGTGATATTCCATGCACTCTGAGTCAGGGAAACTGAAATTTGGACACGGTAATCACCAATTCCTTCATGAAACACTACCACAATATACAGTAGTTAAACACATATTGATTTTATATTATTTCTGGGTCTGTACTGTACGTTCAAGGTCACAATCAGAGGTCAAAGGTCAAATGTAACAAAACAATCTTCTCGTTTGGTGTGAGAGATCTGAACCAAAGACAATATCATGGCACTACCTCACAATATGCATCACTGCCACACATTAATGCTCAACAAAGGACAAAGGTTAAGGTCAAAGTTCATCGACGAAATAACCCCAATTATCAATGAATCGCTGCATAATTTTCACCAGATGACACAGGTCAGTCGGTGCTTAAGTGGAAATATTTTTTTTTTTAATGAATATCGGACAGAGGTCAAGGTCAGATGTCAGAGCAAAAGGTCATTGGTCATTTTCCATCTCACACAACTACAGTAAAAGTTCGCCGGTGTGTGTAATTATCTCGTGGGTGTTGATGACCGCCTTGTCAACCTTAACACTGTACACCCTATAGTATACCTGACGGGGGAGCACTCGTAGTGAAAAGTTCCCTCAGTCAAATCAGTCAGGGAAGACGTTTGAGAAGCTTGTTAAAACGGCAATCAAACCTCTTAAGGAAATTTAAATAAAGAGTCGACAATGTATCTTCTCTCTCTCGCCGTAACGTGATCTTGACCTAGGGTGTGTGTGTGTGTGTGTGTGTGTGTGTGTGTGTGGTCATACTGCTGCAATCAACAACATTCTCACAACATTCACCTCCTCCAGCACCCTCACCCACCTACCCACCATCCCCGTCCACCTACCCACCACCGCCATCCACCTACCCACCATCCCCGTCCACCTACTCACCACCGCCATCCACCTACCCACCATCCCCGTCCACCTACCCACCACCGCCATCCACCTACCCATCATCCCCGTCCACCTACTCACCACCGCCATCCACCTACCCATCATCCCCGTCCACCTACCCACCACCGCCATCCACCTACCCACCACTGCCATCCACCTACCCACCATCCCCATCCACCTACCCACCACCGCCATCCACCTCCCCCAGCACCCTCACCAACCCCCAAGTCGTCATTCTGCAAAAGTCCAGGTTTCTCACCTAACTCTTATTTCTCATTTCCTGGGAGACACACTACAGCCAGGGTGAGGAGCAGGTAGGGAGCAGGTAGGGGGCAGGCAGGGGCAGGTAGGGGGCAGGTAGGGGGCAGGGAGGGGGGCAAGGGGGAGTAGTCTCATCCCTCGCCTCTTGGTTCAGTACCTGGTGGCTGTTACCATGACTATTATATTTACTGTGCGTTTATTTTCTTATCTTATTTACTAACTTCTATTGCACGTTGACAGCTGGGAGGAGGGAGAAGGTGTAGGGAGCTGGGAGGAGGGAGAAGGTGTAGGGAGCTGGGAGGAGGGAGACGGTGTAGGGAGCTGGGAGGAGGGAGAAGGTGTAGGGAGCTGGGAGGAGGGAGAAGGTGTAGGGAGCTGGGAGGAGGGAGACGGTGTAGGGAGGTGGGAGGAGGGAGAAGGTGTAGGGAGCTGGGAGGAGGGAGAAGGTGTAGGGAGCTGGGAGGAGGGAGAAGGTGTAGGGAGCTGGGAGGAGTGAGGCAGTGTAGGGAGCTGGGAGGAGGGAGACGGTGTAGGGAGCTGGGAGGAGGGAGACGGTGTAGGGAGCTGGGAGGAGGGAGACAGTGTAGGGAGCTGGGAGACTGGAGAAGGTGTAGGTAGCTGGGAGGAGGGAGAAGAGACTCTCAGTCCCTTGATACAAACAAAATATATAAACAAATAAACCAATTGACGAAACACTAATATAAACAAACACTACTGAACGATAAACCAATGAACTATATTGTACGATCAGAATATAAAACCATCGAAAATATAATCAATAGTTACGTTCAGCCAAACCACAATGGCTATAGAACCTAACCTAACCAAACTGAACCTCCGGACTGAAAAGCCACAAGAGGGAGAGGGAAACCCGATACAAAAATAATTCACGCTCGGATAGACCAAAAACAAAACCTTCCATCGAGTTAAGCTCTTTAGCGGGAACTGTGGTAGACGTGTATTGACGCGGCAGCCGAATGTGGTAGAGACTTGTGTGGTCAGATGGAGATGTACGAGAGACGGTGGTGGTGGTGGTGGTGGTGGTGGTGGTGGTGGTAGTAGTGGTGGTGGTAGTAATGATGGTGGTAATGGTGGTAGTGGTGGTAGTAGTGGTGGTGGTAGTGGTGGTAATGGTGGTAGTAGTGGTGGTAGTAGTGATGGTAGTGGTGGTGGTAGTGGTGGTGGTGATGGTGGTAATGGTGGTAATGGTGGTAATGGTGGTAGTGATGGTACATTATAATCTTCATATACCTCTGTAGGTCACGTCACCACTACATCACACAAACCATCCAAGAATATGAATATTTATTATCCCTGTTTTTTATTCAGCTCTGTTCGGTTACATTTAGGTAGGTTCATTTTAATGTGTGTGTGTGTATGTGTGTGTGTGTGTGTGTGTGTGTGTGTATGTGTGTGTGTGTGTATGTGTGTGTGTGTGTGTGTGTGTGTGTGTGTGTGTGTGTCAGTGAAGCCCCCCTCCACCACCACCCATCCCCAGGTGTAAATCATGGTATAATGAGCACCTTTCACCCTCCCTTACACCACTTCAACCACCAAAATATATTATGACCTTTACTTCATGACTTATACAAAGGTAGAGATTTAATTATCTTCCCCGATTACACGACAGGTAGGTTAGGTTAGGTTAGCTTTAGAGTTTGTTAATCTTAAGATGAAATATAACCTGGGGGGCTAATCTTCATGTGATCTCAACTATCATCATCAAATAAAAAAAAATATTCCAGATATTTTGAATATGAGTAAAAATCTTTCTTAAACAGCTGATGACGTAAGAACCTAACCTAACCTAACCATCAAGTGTTGAATACGTGTATGGTGGAGAAAGAAAACAACACCACATTCAACATGGGGCGTAGGGGGGAGGGGGGCCTTGGTGTGTGACTGCCCTGGACCAAATACATCAAAGGTAAATAAATACAGTGTGACAGTAAATGAAACATGAATGTCCTCGAGCACATAAAAAAATAAATAAATTAATACTATCACCCTAACTTAAACAAACAAACATTCAGGTGTCTTGAGGCAGATATGTATAACCCACCACCATATCTGTATTTGTTGGGACACACACACACACACACACACACACACACACACACACACACACACACAGTTTAAAGGTTGTTTGAACACTATTACCTAAAAAGGTTCTCGTGGGTGTGAGTTAATGGTAGGGTACACACACGTTGCTTTCATGGTTATTAACACCTGAGATGACCGCTCCATTCCGTCACCCTCCTTCCTTTAATTAACTCAAAAGGTATATTATATCGGAGTTCCAGTGCACTTTCATGCCAGTCACCCAATATAATATGAGAGTGTATACCTGATCCTGATAATTATTGACCGTGTACACTAATGATATTTGACCTCTGATCTTACCTTCAGGGCCATGTGTGTTTGGCATAATGTGGCACTGACTGTCACCGTCTGTATTGGGGACATATTTAAAAGGTCATGGGTAGTAGAGAATGGTGACCTTACATTTAACCTTTGACCTCAACTTGTATGGTTATCTTGCCACTTGCCCTCAACATGCGCAGTTATCTTGTTTCATAGTGAGTAAGTCTGGATTTGTGTTTATAATGTTAAATGCCGCAGGTGATGGTAGACAGGTGAACGTAAAGGTCGGAGAAACTACACAATGCAGATGCACAAGGAGAAAGGAGCGGCCGGCAGGCAGGAAGGTACGAAGGAAGGCAGGCAGGCAGGCAGACAGACAAGCATGCAGGCAGGCGACAGCGACGGACATACTAGACTGCCACTGTCGATTTGACTTAAAAGGGTTGAAGAGGGATCAGTCATACAGAAGTGATGTGAGCAAGTAATTACAACAAGCCAACACAGTGAAGCTCCAAGTAGTGTTTGTGACTCAGGCTAGTAAGGGGAGGAGGTACCAATTATTGCTTCTCAGTGTACATACATGGGGGTGTATCCTGACCTACACCTCAGCTAGGCTCGCCTTGTACACCACGGAACAGGTCAATACATCCTGATGCCAATATTTTCAGTGTCTAATGAATGAGTCTAACAGTGATATTTCTCTTAACTATTTTATCTTTAAAAGAGGTGACAAAGAAGAATAAAAATGGTGAGTGATATACATTCTTCCTACATGAATACATGAAAAGTGAGGACAAGTCAGGGTATTGTGTGACATGTGAAGCCTCGGCAGCAGGAGGGAGCTGGCCAGGGATCAAGGCCGTCCTGTATTCAACTCTTGCTCTCTCTCCCAAGACTGAGACGAACCTCCCGGAAACCTGTATAGAAATGTCCACCAGGGAGGAAGGGATGGGGAAATATCTCTGCAGTATATCCATACTTATAAATTATGTATACATACTGTACATACATCCACTCATATATATATATATATATATATATATATATATATATATATATATATATATATATATATATATATATATATATATATATATATATGAGAGAGAGTACAGATGATAGATGGCGTGGAGTGTAGTGGTAATAGGCAATCTAGATGGTAGATAAGTGGCAGGTGAACCTACCAGGTAGCGCCACCATCGTCATTAGAGACGCGTCACAACACACCAGCACAGTAACCAGGCAACAGCTGAACCAACAACTCACCAGCGAGGAAAACATCATTTACCACGTTATCTCATGACGTCACCTTACCTGCCGTGTCGCTACATCTCCTGACATCATCTAAAGATGCACAGGTCCCTACAGGTGCCAGTCTTAGGATGCCTTTGTGACGGTTGTGTACTTCCACCAGTAGGGAGAACCTCCCGACCTTCGTGGTACCTGAACCTGCTGCTGTACTTCACACTGCAGCTCACCGCCCTGGACTGCATCACTTTGTCTCTTTACCCAACAGGTCGTCCAGGTTCTCCAGCGTACCCAGGACACGCTGGCTACGTCACCACTCAAGAGTTAGACCGACTGTCAATGATCAACTCTTTTCTCTCACGTCACGCCGCCTGTGTAACTCGCGCCTCTTGTAGTTAGTATGTTAAAGTAATGTTTTCTATATCAAAGTCATGTTAATATGAAGAACATTTGTTACAAGGTGTCTCTTGTTTAATAATCTCGCTACATGATTAGTCCGCACTATGCCTGAAACCGTATCACGTCCACCACGGCTGGTGTTAAGGGAGGTCTGGTGAAAAAGATTTATATTTTACTTGAAAAAAATTTAATTGCAGCGAAACTTTCTAGTGAGAGTTCAGTGGTAAAAACAGTACATTTTCCTGTCCGTTTGTAGACCGGAGGCACAAAGAAGATACATTGAAATCATTTATCTTAAGATTACTAACAGATACAGAGGATGAAAGTAAATTAATCAACCATTTGACCAGACAACTTGCCCACAGAGAACAGTATTTGACTATGTTTGTCATCTTACAACAAGCCGCGTATAAAGCAGAACTGAGGCGGCTACAGGTAACTTATGTTTTGTGAAGCATCTAAGACACAGTCAACCAGGTGAAAAGGGCACTATAGAGGTCGGCCTGTCTTATAGTACTCCTCCAACCCGTCCACTGAAGGAAGGTCGAGGACTCATGTAAGACCGGGCCATTCAGATAGTCAAGTGAGCAGGACAGGTACATGAGCAGGACAGGTACATGAGCAGGACAGATACATGAGCAGGACAGATACAGGAGCAGGACAGGTACATGAGCAGGACAGGTACATGAGCAGGACAGATACATGAGCAGGACAGATACAGGAGCAGGACAGGTACATGAGCAGGACAGATGCAGGAGCAGGACAGGTACATGAGCAGGACAGGTACATGAGCAGGACAGGTACATGAGCAGGACAGATACAGGAGCAGGACAGGTACAGATACAGTCTAATGTAATTGACTTTACACAACCCACTAACCTACCCCATTAAGAGTGCGTTATCAAGTTGGCTGTGGCATGATAGAAAGCAACGCGTGGAGAGAGAGAGAGAGAGAGAGAGAGAGAGAGAGAGAGAGAGAGAGAGAGAGAGAGAGAGAGAGAGAGAGAGAGAGAGAGAGAGAGAGAGAGAGAGAGAGAGAGATTGTACAGGTAAATTCGACATAAGTGCCAATATTATAGCAGAAACAACATTCACAAGGATTATATCCAACAAAAGACAGACAAACACACAAATACAAGACGTTGGGTCCTTCAATTGAGTCTCTTCATCCCACCAACTCAGACCAGTCTGGGTTCATCCTGTGTTAAGATGTTATGTTGTGGTAAAACTTTTTTTTACGTGTCTGTTATCTCGACTTTCAGTAACTCGTGAAGAGGCGCCATGAAACTAAGATTAATAATATTCTTTAATCTATCTAATGTATCATCTTCCTTGGGTAAGTTTGTTTCTTGGGAAGTATAATTATCCAGCGGCCTTTACATTTATAATCTTGGCCTTACCATTACAGCTGACACACAACTGTCAGTCCCTGTGTTGGATATGAGGCGTCACTAACACCCTCCCTGAGCTACAGAAATACACTTGTTTTACTTTACTTCACCATAGGACTAAATAGCTTAATTCTCGCCTTACTGAGGATAGAACCTGTGTATTACATTCTGTCAAGGCTTATAGTCCTGGTAAGGCAACAGTTACTACAGGACCCAGGTTTTCAATAAGTGTTGTGAAGCTGATATATCAACGTGTTGTTTTTTACTGCCGAGGTAAGCCCTTCTTCACCCACCCGTAAGGACACGTATCTTTGTACTTGGTCAAAATGTGCAACAAGAGAATGAACAGATCTATATAACTGCTCCCATTATTAACTCCGTGATACAGATCTTTCTGAATGATGATGAATAAATGAAACACCAACCTTGTGTCTGATGCCTCCTGGGGACACCATAACACCGCCACAGTCCCACAGCCAACGACACAACAATTCTCTATGGACCAACAGTAGAGTTTTTCCATCACCTCCATTAGATGACTAGTTCTGTCTTACACTAAATAGCAATTCACACAACGATGTCTTCGATGGGTTAAGTCGTAGAGACACTGGTGAATTCCTCCGTGTCGAGTCTCTCTTGAGGGCTGAGGAGAAAGAATCAAAATAACCTCTCTTTTTGGTGTTGGTCTCTGATACTCTGGTGGTCCACGAACTAGTCCTTCTGAACTCATTGTGGTCACTATTACCTTAATCTTGGAGACGGCGCAGCAACAGGTTCTCCTCCATACTATCTATCACCTTCCTACCAGATGCAAGGTAATGTTGACGAATCTGGCGAAACTCTATATCGATTCATCGCATTGCTATTATTTCCATCAGTCAAGTGAGGACTTCCTTCATTATCTCTTTGTATCCTGGATGGTCTGAGATCCTGTGTGACGTTTCCTCTGCCAGATAATCCAGCTCTGCAGTTTCCCGATGCTCGTGTTATTATTCAACGCCTGGAGGATAATTTTGAGTCGCTAAAGGCGGTAATTCCACTCATTCTCGAAGCCACGTCAGATTTAACAGTTTATTTCAAGGTTCTGAAAACAGTTTGCTTGTGAATTTAACTGAAGAATATTTATTAAACAAGATGTATCGTACTTTAGGATAGGAAAAATCCACGCTGAAGAGACAAGGATGACGCCTCTTATAACAAGCCAGCAAGGTTCGCTCTGCCTCCACTGGAAAGGAAACACGGCACACACGCTCCAAAAACAACCTTAAACGATTTTGTGTGAGACAATATGACACAACGGACGAACGATTTTGACAACCCTACCGAAACAACAGGAGTCAAAGTATTCATTGTGAAATTCATCGATCCTCTCCGTAAAGATACTTTTTAGAGCGAATGTTACATCTTACCTAAACTGTAGATGAAAACCTCAAGATTAATTTCACTCTACACATCGACTGTATATAACACACGTTGAGAACAAACACCAACAACATAACACACAACAATGTTATCAATTACAGAATTAAATTGCCGTGTCTGTATTAAATGAAACATGACCTACAGATTTGACATGAAAACTATTAAAATTAAACCATATATTAATTCCACATAAAATCAAAAATATCCCTAACCTAACCTAACCTAACGTAACCAAACTTAACTTAACCTTAACCTAACCAAATCTAACTTTAACCCTAACCTAACCTAACATAATAAAATACATGTTATCTATATCACAACATATAAACAATAATAATTAAGCTACAGTACTGCTCGAAACTGCTATCACTGTAATCACTGACCCAGAAAATATCCAATGAAATTAACGTTAATAAAAATGCATCAACAATTATTGGTCAGATGAATTTCATGATTTTTTTCGACTACTATTAAATATCAAGATAATTTTCATTTTATTTATTATTATTATTATTATTATTATTATTATTATTATTATTATTATTATTATTATTATTATTATTATATTGCATGTCGTTCCACGGTGATCAACTTCAGAAACGGATGTATGAAAACTACCAGCGGATTCTATTTTTTTTTTTTTCGAAAAGGGGGGGGGGGGGGGTTAACAACAGAAACAAAGAGGTACAATTATTTTAACTTTTTGTAGCTTCATAAACATAAAACGACTTCAGCAATAAAACGAACTATCTAAACCTTAGTAGTTTCAGAAACATAAACCCTAGTGACTGAGTTTTAGGAGTGTGTGATCAACATGTGAGTCAGACTTTATAAAACACGTCGATCACTGCCTTAACAGACCACAGACTAGTACTAGTCACGCCCATATCACCATCAGGAGGGAGATACTTACCTGGATAGTGTCTTAGGCTGAAACCCACATCAAGAACACGACGGTGACCTTAATTGCCTCTTTCGTGTGTATTAGGGGCGTGATAGTGACCTCAGTACCTCATTTGACTGTAATCAATAACAAACAAGACACAACGACCCTATAGTTAAATAATTTATATTTACTTTAACTTGTTACATTCAAATAACATAAAATATAGTTTCTGCAGCACCAGATATAGACGCTATATAATATTTCCTTGTATCTGTCTCTTACTTAGAAAACCACTGCTCAATAAAGAGACTTTAACATCCCATATACTTTTTTTTTATTTATGAAAGCCCCTCGAAATCGAGGATGGCCTGCCCAAGGGCCACGGTGATAACACAAACAACTGACCTGCTGAAACTGATGGTGTGTGTGTGTGTGTGTGTGTGTGTGTGTGTGTGTGTAGCACCACCAACTATGATGACACACTGTGTGCTACACCTCACGTCATCCTGGCTTTCTCAATTAATATTATAGTAGGAGGCGAGAGAGAAATTCTAGAAGGCTGGGGTGTGGGGGTCCTCCACCAGCAGGGGTGTAGGAGGGGTGTGGGAGTCCTCCTCCAGCAGGGGTGTAGGAGGGGTGCGGGAGTCCTCCTCCAGCAGAGGTGTAGAGGGAGGGGGGGTGGGGGTTCTCCTCCACCAGGGGTGTAGGAGGGGTGTGGGGTCCTCCTCCACCAGGGGTGTGGGGGTCCTCCTCCACCAGGGGTGTGGGGGTTCTCCTCCAGTATGTTAACACAGTCTCATGTTCAACTCACCAGCAGTAAATACTTCATCGGGTAACACGTCATGACAGGGAGCAACACGAGGCAGTAACACAGAACTCTTTTGGACACATCTACAGTGGAGAGACATTCTCCTACTAATAATGTGTAGCTATACACCCACGTCAACACACTCCAGACCTCCTCCACCAGTGTGTGTCCAGTGCTCGAACTATAAATAAAAATCACTAATGGTAGATGGCTGGCGAACGTCTGCCTGGCGTAAGGGAACACTAAGGCGATACTGAGTAAACAAGCCAGAGTTGACGTTAGTTCGCCAGCATTTATGAACACGGAGTCAATAAATGCCAAGCTTTAATATTTAATTATCTTAATCACTTATGTTTCAATAATATCTGTCCTAGTTAATTATGTGTCTGAAACGTCCGACCCAATTAATTTCATCATCATATACATTCCATGTAAGTTGCGGTGTATTCACGTAAGTCTTATTAAATTGTCTTTGATTATATATCTTCTTTTTAACCCGGCACGAAGTTAAAGTAATAACTACCATTACTACTACCGCTACTACTACCACTACCACCGTCGCCACCAATACCACCACCACTACTATACCATTACCAACATTACCACCACCAATCACCCTTAACTTTCCCCATTTTATCACATTCCGACATATCAGGGGTAGGTAGCCAGCCAGCCAACCCCTCACCTAATTATTGGTAGGAGACAAAGTTCATACATTAATGGTGAGAAATCTTGGAACTTCTAAATTTTTGTTGAAATGAGTTAGGGAGCGAGCCAGCGGGAAGCATCACCCTCAGTTTGCTGCCTCAACCTCACTGAAAACTCCATGATTTATTACTGTATACTGGAGATATATAATGAGAGAGAGAGAGAGAGAGAGAGAGAGAGAGAGAGAGAGAGAGAGAGAGCCATGACTTTTCTCTTATACCTGTACTCGTCTTCACTACACCTGCTGAATACACCGACCCTCACACCTTCATATATACCAGAAGGAAAAAATAAATAAAAATAAATTACTATATACTGAACTGTATACCTGTGTTGTCTATATACATACTGAACCAACTGTAAACTTTATCTATGTATTTGTAAGTCCGTATATTTAGCTGTAGGAATAAAAGCCAACGTGATTAAACCCATTGTCTGCGTAGGCCAGAGTTTTAACCCGACATTTTATTCCCATTAATATTAGGCTAGAGACAGTAGCCAGCAGGGGGAAGTACTACCGTCGAGGCTAGAAAGACAGTAAGCCTAGGAAAGTACTACCGTGAAGGCTTAAGAGGGTAAGCGGGCAACCATATCCGATTCTCTCGTTCCTTTTCCGCATCAAGATTTTTTTTTTTTCGTTTTCTTTTGTCTCAGTTACACTACATCATCACATTTTTCCTTCTCATCAGTCACCAGTTACATACATACAAACATCTTCAAGTACCTAGCCAGCATTGTATCTCCTTTCAGTTACCAATTTACCACCAGCTTTTGCCTTGATGACCTTTCCCACCCCTGATCGTCACACCACATCCTCCCCGCGCAACACAAGTCCCTCTACCAAACGAGATCTAACTAATAACCATCAACACAACTAACTAACAACCATCAACACAACTAACTAACAACCATCAACACAACTAACTAACAACCATCAACACAACTAACTAACAACCATCAACACAACTAACTAACAACCATCAACACAACTAACTAACAACCATCAACACAACTAACTAACAACCATCAACACAACTAACTAACAACCATCAACACAACTAACTAACGACCATCAACACAACTAACTAACAACCATCAACACAACGGCTCCCTAAGATATAACTTATAATTAGCTACACTCAATATACACAATACACCCAGACTCTCATCCCTCTTCTCTCTGTATGATCTCACTATAAACCGATCAACAGGAATGACTTTTACTGAAGATTTTCACTATTAAACACCTGTAGGTCTGCCTCATCGCTGCCCTAATGAACATATACCTCCACAGTGCCACCACTAACACGCTCAATCGGTCTGCCAAAAACATCTGGGGCCTCTGGTTACCAAAACAAATTCATACCTTAAGGCTATGTGGAACTTCCTCTAACACAGTGTTTTCCTAGATCACCTCAACCTAACCTAACCTAACCAAACCTAACCAAACCAAACCAAACCAAACCTAACCTAACCTAACCTAACCAAACCAAACCTAACCTAACCAAACCAAACCAAACCAAACCAAACCTAACCTAACCTAACCAAACCTAACCTAACCAAACCAAACCTAACCTAACCAAACCAAACCTAACCACCAATTCCAATAATTCTGCTTCAGTTGTGCTCAGCCTTTAACGAGGACACACCTGAGTGAATAGATTTAACAACGATACATCCGTCCACTCGCTGACGTTTCTCATTTGTAAAAAAAAAAAAATAAACTTTAAAAAATATACAATTTCTTTTTGGTTTTATGTCGTGAGAATCTGGAAATGTTGGAAGGTATCAGATGCAGTAAGGTAAGACAGAGACACGTAAAGTTATCATCAATCACAGGATAGATTTTCTGGCCTGTCAGTGATCTTAATTCCAACTCGCGTCCATCTCTCTCTACTGACCCATCAATCTCCACTGTACTGTACCGGGGATAACGTCTCCAGGCTCAATAATTTACCCGTGTTCTACTTAAGCCACCCCCCCCCCCAACCCACCCCCACCCACCATCTTCCTCATCGTTTCTCTCTGGACTCAACATAATTCTCTATCTATCTTTCTCACTCACTTTGTCTCTCTTTATTGCCATTCATTTATTCATTCTCTCTTCACATGTCATTTTTTTAAGTCTCACAAGTTATTATATATCTCTCTCTCTCTCTCTCTCTCTCTCTCTCTCTCTCTCTCTCTCTCTCTCTCTCTCTCCGTGTTATTCCTTAACTCCTGTTCCTTTCTCCTTTTTTTCTTCATTTCCTTATTTTTTTTCTTTCCTTTCTCCTTCCCTCCGTTCCTTTCTCCCCTCCTTCCTCTCTCCCCTCTCATCCAACCATTTCTCCTCCCCTTTCCACCCTCCCTTTCACACCCAACATTCACGGTTCCTCTCCACCACCACCTTTTGTTGCACCCTTAGTCCCTTTTACCTATTTTTATATGCTTCCCCCTAAATAAGTTTATTCCTCTGCCTAAAGAGCACTAACTTAATCTAACCTAACCTAGAGAAACCTAACCTAACCTAAAAACATGACCAACCTACCCTAACCCAACCCAAGCATATTAAACCTAACAAAACCCACCATAACTTAACCTAACCTTACTTAAACCAAACAAAACCTAAATTAACTCAATACTAACAAAACCTGACTTTAACATAACTTAAACCTTAACCAAAACTCACTAAAACCCTACCAAATTTAACTTAAAACCTTATTAAACCCTAACTTAACCTTTAATAAACCCTAACTTAACCTTTAATAAACCCTAACTTAATCTACCTAACGAATTCAATATCACACAAGAAAAAAATAAATAAACATTAAAACAAAATAATAATAAATTACTCACAAAAATTAATATCTATGAACAATTATTTCCATTAAAGTCTATTTTATTTGACATTATTATCCTCTGGTGTTGGAAAATGCATAATGTATTTTCTTTCCGCCAGCGAGAGCGAGTTGTCCTCATCTCTCTCCCGTGTAAAAAAAAAAATGTAAAGTAAAAATGCACTACACTTGTCATGACATTCATAAACAAAGGATATGACTTCAACTCTCACACACAGACACAGACACAGACACACACACACACACACACACAGACACAGACACACACACAGACACACACACACCAGATGGATAGCTCCCTGCATCATATTTTCCAGAAAGACTACCTTTTGTGTGTGTGTGTGTGTGTGTGTGTGTGTGTGAGGTGTGTGCGTGGTTCAAGGAGAAGAGGAAGGTATAAGGTCAAGCATCATTCCTTCATCAACAACGTCACAGGCCATTGGACGAGCAGCAACAAGACTACGCAACATATCACCTCCTGCCTATCCATACAAACCTTCCCTCCACGACCAAGAAAAATACACTAAGTTTTTTTCACCTAACCGAGATATTAAAAAAAAGTAATAAAATTATACAAAGGTATTTTAGGTGATAGTAATAATAAGAGATTTCATTATCAAAAAACAGTAGAATTATATTAATCCACAAATGTAGCTAAAAATCATAACTAATCCAACAAAGTCGTTTTACCGGTGTTAGGTACAAAATAACTCAGAATTCTTATAAGTTAAAAAAAAAAAATAGAGTATAACGAATTAAAGCGCCCAGGCAGCTTTTAATTAAGTAATAAGCGACATAAAATTCTTAATTAATAATAAATAAATCACGAAAGTAAACATAACCAACTTTACCATTTTCGTTTGTGAAGCAAAACTTTGAAATTCCCAGAGAAAGTTTTTATATTTTCATTCTCCTGTTTATTTTTTATTTTTTCAAAGCTCAGAAAATACAACGACATAACGAGTGTTGTTGCTTTTTTTTTTTCTGCCGCGGGAAAAATATTAAATCATTTGTTTATTTTTTACTGCCACTGAACAGGTAATAATATTTTTAAAACATAGTAAACGCAATATTATTTTAAACAGAACAGAAATATTAAACGAAAATTTAACTCGAGGAAAAAATATTTCAGTTTTGATCGCTGGAAAAAAAGAAGGACTATTTTAAGGCGATTAAAGTAACACTGGCTGACTACTTCACCGACAACAAATGACTATTCTAACAGGAAAAGTAACACCTACGATACTTTACTTACAGATAAAAGTAACACTCCTTGACCATCTTAGAAAAATTACATCACTGACTTTAACTGAAAAAAGCTACTCTTAACTGACTTCAGATTGATAAAAGTAACAAACTCACTATTTCAATTAACTGAGGTAACACCACATAACATTTTAACTAAACAACCGTAACACTCATCCATAGATCATTCAGGGAAATGTAACACTCACTAGGAGAAACCACAGATAGCACTTTAACTCTGTGTGTGTGTGTGTGTGTGTGTGTGTGTGTGTGTGTGTGTAAAATATTATCCTGTATATGTGTACCAAATTTACAAAAAATCCAATGAATATTAAGCGTGTTGTTATAAATTATACGCCCCCCCCCCACCTAGCGGGATAACCGTGAACTAAACTCAAATAACAGTGAGTGACGGTCAAATAACAGTGAGTGACGGTCAAATAACAGTTAGTGAAGGTCAAATAACAGTTAGTGAAGGTCAAATAACAGTTAGTGACGGTCAAATAACAGTTAGTGACGGTCAAATAACAGTTAGTGACGGTCAAATAACAGGTAGTGACGGTCAAATAACAGTTAGTGGCGGTCAAATAACAGTTAGTGACGGTCAAATAACAGTTAGTGACGGTCAATTAACAGTTAGTGACGGTCAAATAACAGTTAGTGACGGTCAAATAACAGTGAGTGACGGTCAAATAACAGTTAGTGACGGTCAAATAACAGTTAGTGACGGTCAAATAACGCCAATATCCGAGGACGTACAATCGACACGACAATACTGGAGACTATCAACAACAGTCAAATAAAAGCAACACAGTGACAGGCTGATGAGAGGGGTGGTGAGAGGGGTGGTGAGAGGGGTGATGAGAGGGGTGGTGAGAGAGGAAGGTGAGAGGGCTGGTGAGAGGGGTGGTGAGAGGGGTGATGAGAGGGGTGGTGAGAGAGGAAGGTGAGAGGGCTGGTGAGAGGGGTGGTGAGAGGGGTGGTGAGAGGGGTGGTGAGAGGGCTGGTGAGAGGGCTGGTGAGAGGGGAAGGTGAGAGGGCTGGTGAGAGGGGTGGTGAGAGGGGTGGTGAGAGGGGTGGTGAGAGGGGTGGTGAGAGAGGAAGGTGAGAGGGCTGGTGAGAGGGCTGGTGAGAGGGGAAGGTGAGAGGGCTGGTGAGAGGGGTGGTGAGAGGGGTGGTGAGAGGGGTGGTGAGAGGGCTGGTGAGAGGGGTGGTGAGAGAGGAAGGTGAGAGGGCTGGTGAGAGGGCTGGTGAGAGGGGAAGGTGAGAGGGGTGGTGAGAGGGGTGGTGAGAGGGGTGGTGAGAGGGGTGGTGAGAGGGGTGGTGAGAGGGCTGGTGAGAGGGGTGGTGAGAGAGGAAGGTGAGAGGGCTGGTGAGAGGGCTGGTGAGAGGGGTGGTGAGAGGGCTGGTGAGAGGGGTGGTGAGAGGGGTGGTGAGAGGGCTGGTGAGAGGGGTGGTGAGAGAGGAAGGTGAGAGGGCTGGTGAGAGGGCTGGTGAGAGGGGAAGGTGAGAGGGGTGGTGAGAGGGGTGGTGAGAGGGCTGGTGAGAGGGGTGGTGAGAGAGGAAGGTGAGAGGGCTGGTGAGAGGGCTGGTGAGAGGGGAAGGTGAGAGGGCTGGTGAGAGGGGTGGTGAGAGGGGTGGTGAGAGGGGTGGTGAGAGGGGTGGTGAGAGGGGTGGTGAGAGAGGAAGGTGAGAGGGCTGGTGAGAGGGGTGGTGAGAGGGCTGGTGAGAGGGGTGGTGAGAGGGGTGGTGAGAGGGCTGGTGAGAGGGGTGGTGAGAGAGGAAGGTGAGAGGGCTGGTGAGAGGGCTGGTGAGAAGGGAAGGTGAGAGGGGTGGTGAGAGGGCTGGTGAGAGGGCTGGTGAGAGGGGAAGGTGAGAGGGCTGGTGAGAGGGGTGGTGAGAGGGGTGGTGAGAGGGCTGGTGAGAGGGGTGGTGAGAGGGCTGGTGAGAGGGGAAGGTGAGAGAGGAAGGGGAAAGGGGCGGTGAGAGGGGTGGTGAGACGGGTGGTGAGAGGGCTGGTGAGAGGGCTGGTGAGAGAGGAAGGTGAGAGGGGAAGGTGAGAGGGCTGGTGAGAGGGGAAGGTGAGAGGGGTGGTGAGAGGGGTGGTGAGAGGGGTGGTGAGAGGGGTTGTGAGAGGGGAAGGTGAGAGGGGTGGTGAGAGGGGAAGGTAAGAGGGGTGGTGAGAGGGGTGGTGAGAGGGGAAGGTGAGAGGGCTGGTGAGAGGGGAAGGTGAGAGGGGTGATGAGAGGGGAAAGTGAGAGGGGAAGGTGAGAGGGGAAGGTGAGAGAGGAAGGGGAAAGGGGTGGTGAGAGGGGTGGTGAGAGGGGAAGAGAGAGGGGAAGGTGTGAGAGAAGGAAGAGGGGAAGCCGAGAGGGGAAGGCGAGAGGGGAAGGTGAGCGGGGAAGAGAGAGGGGAAGGTGAGAGGGGAGGCAACATCATAGAATCCTGGATAATGTACAGATGACGTGCAAGGGGAGGCCATCAGCTCACACACACACACACACACACACACACACACACACACACACACACACACACACACCATCAATAACCATGCAATGTTTTGTCAAAATATCAGAAAACGATGACCAAACACAGGTGCAGCGAGGATAAACAAGACTCCCCCACAACACAGGGAGCGTCCTCTCACCCGCCGTCACCATTCACCATTTCGACAGGTTTATGGTGAGACGAGATTGTGTTGTGTGAAGTTTGACAATGTTATCACAGGAGACAAATCGATCTGCTTCAACCAAACAAATTGTGACGGAAACTAGACATTCTATCCAGAGAATAGGTCCATTGTTCGGTAAATACACAGACATTACTAAAAATAAATAAATATATAGAATACAGAACTATACTTTGATCAGAAGACAAAATTACAAAAGTATACGAAAAAATTACGTTGAAATATATATAACAGATTAATTTATGCATCCACGTCAAACTCTAGATAATATTCCCCTCAGATTAGTTTGTGTAATAATGTAGACAAAATAAAGATTCAGTTTAAAAGATATAGTGAAAACAAAAGACAAAAAAGCCTCAGGAAATTTATCTTTTGTTAACTGAGACGTGTCACTACTACCTCTCGTCACTGCTGTTTATATTATGTAAATATTATATAAAACTTGTAGTGTAAAAAATATGACGACAAGCTTTTCTGCTCGGCCGGGTGTGTGTTAAGTATCGTAACTATGAACTAACATGAAGATCGCTTATGTTGTACACCTTCAGCTGGCGACCAACGCCCTTCGTTCCCTTCTGGTGGAAATTGCAGGAATAATTGTGTTTTTTTTTTTTTCATATTGATTTCCACTTCCATGCTTCAGGTGGCGACGGGAGATATATGTTGATTAGTACAGGAGAATTATTGTTCTTAGTGAGGCGATGCACAACACACACACACACACACACACACACACACACACACACACACACACACACACACACACACACACTATACTCACATCTACATACACACTACAAACAGGACATAAACACAAATAGACACATACATATGCATACCCATACCTGTACACACAAAACTGTTTATATATCTCCAGTAACTCCCTCCTTCTCCTCCTCCTCTTTCTCCTCATCTCTCTCCTTCTCTTCCCTTTTCTCCTTCCTCCCCTTCTCTTCCTCCCCCTTCTCCTTCTCTTCCTGTACCATCAGAGAGATGTTTAGAGAGACAAACCAAATGATTAAAGTCTTCCAATACGATATAGGTCATAAGAAGTACTAACTAACTAACGAAAGAACTTCACCATTATTAAGAATATATATATATGTTCCATCTTCTTCAATACTAAAAAAAAAATAATAATAATTAATAAAGAGAATTATCCCTTAGTAACCATTGGCGCTTCACTCACTCACCCCTAGAACACTTGCTCTGGTGGAGAGTTTATCAACACGCTCCCTCACACACGCGGTGTTTACATGTTTATCAAGTCCTTTAGATCCCGTGTTGGTTGTTGCCATTTACGAGGTCATGTAGAAGAAGCAAGTGCACTAAACTACCACAGTTAGGCCAGGTTTAATGAAAGGGGTCGTATTTGCGATTAACTTACGGACTGAAATGGTATGGTTCAAGAGGTTTCAGGTACAGGATTCAAAGGGTTTTAGCTTAAAGATTCAAAAGGAATCAGATGGTTTCACCTTAAGGATTCAAACAGTTTTATCATAAGGGATTAAAGAATTTAACTAATTGCCTCAAAAATGCTTTAACCTACATTCTCAAAGGCTTTTAATACACACGAGGTTCTTAAATGAGTTTGTCATAAGAAGATAATAATCTTATTTTTTGTTAATCTACACTGGAACAGGTCAAATTAAACCTACGTATTTTTTCTTTTATTTAACATCCAGTATTCATCCCTCTTATTAGGTGATTGAATTAAATGTTAATGTACATAGTATTAAAAATATCACTGTTAGGAACCCATTAAATTATTCATTATTATTGAGGTTAAAATAAGTTACCGTAATTAACTTAATGAGGAGAGTATTTACATCTAGCTACGTGTTAAAAAGACCAACACCATTACCGGAATGTGAAGTTTACTTAGCTGTTAGTTAAACCTCTATTGTCAATAACTAATTCTATAGTTTGCTTATCTACCAACATATAATTAAGTGAACAAGGAGTCTATTTACATGTAATTAAGTAAATAAGGGGTACATATATATATACTGTATATATTTACATGTAATTAAACAGTTCATGGTAGTTAGCACGGCATTTAATTGTCGCTAAGTTAGAAAAATAAAGGTATGATACTCACTCATCGGTAGAGTTATCATACTCGAGAGATGAACAATGACCACAGCCGCCCTCAAGATGGTAGACAGATGGGGGACAGAAGAGAGACAGACGGGGAGACAAGAAACAGAAGGGACAGAGACGGGGAGACAGAAGGGAGCCAGAGAAGGGGAGACAGAAGGGAGCCAGAGAAGATAAATGGCTACTCGTTCACTCTAGTTCCCTCATGTGTTAGCCGTCCACCGGTGCTTCATTATGTATTCAGTGTGAAATTTGGTCACATGTACCTCGTCTGTCCTATAACGACCCACTGACACCTCCACCAGTGTGTTCCTACTGTACGCGTGTTTATGTTACTATTGCACGTGTTGGCTATATCGCTACATCTGTTTTTTTGTCATTCGATTATCACCAACACGTATTTTTCCTCTTTGCAATACTCAGACATTGTGTATAGGTATAGTGT